>JBBBWG010012168.1:0-19923 GCA_037176905.1 Azolla pinnata
AAAGTTGGTTGCTCCAACTCAGTTAATGGTAAAGTTCCATTTTGTGCCTATCTCTCTCTCTCCTACTCTCTCGTGTCCTTGGCCGCCACATCTGACGCTTCAGATCGGAAGCCTCCTCCTTCAGATCTGATCTTCTCTCAGCATCCACCGACTTCTTGACGCCTCCACCATATTGTTAGAAGCTAGCGCTTGTTCCGCCTGACGACCTTTGTCCCCAACACGTAGATCCCTTTCCGAAGAGCCGGTGCCGCAGCAAGTGCTTCCTTCATCTTCCGGACCGACTCCGTATGCTCTTCTCTCCACTCGAATTTACGCCCTTTCTTCAGCAACCCATAGAGCGGCTCCGCGATGTGAGCGTAGTGCGGAATCCAGATATGGTAGAACGCACATGCTCCCAAGAATCTCCGGACTTCCGTGACCGAATTGCAGTCGTGCTTTATCGCGGAGATGGCCTCTACCTTGGCCGGAGACGGTTTCCGACCGTATGGCCCGCATAGGTGTCCGACGACCATGATCTCCGATTGCCCGAAGGCCGATTTTTCCCCTGAGAAGGTGAGCCTCGCGTCTTCTAGTCTTTGCAGCACATTCTCGCAGTCATCGACGTGAGTCGCCACGAATTTCCGGCATCCATCCGGTCCGATTGTCTCGTCCTTTTCCTCCACCAGGCATCCTTTGATCGGGATGTCGTCTAAGAATGGCATGGTGATGTCCGGGGTACAATCCCTTAGCACTTTGTTCATTGCGTTCTCCATGTGGGCTACCGAGTTCATTCCTCCTTGCAGGAGGGTACACATCCGCACTACGCCGAAAGGAGTCTGCATCGTCGTAATGTCCTTGCTCTCCACGGCTACTTGGAACTAATCGTATCCTGAGTACAGATCACCGACCGAGTAGATTGACCTTCCGGCGAAGGCCTCCGCGAACTCGTCTATGGTTGGTTCGATTCATGCGTTCTGAATGGTCACCTTGTTGACCGGCTGCAGGTCCTGAATGCAGCGCAGCGTGCCGTTCTTCTTGGGCACGATAAACCACCGATTCGTATACGGGGCACTCAACGGTTCGAGAATGCCCATCTCCACCTTCTCCTTCAGCAGCTCCATCAGCTTCGGGATGTGAGCTCTAGGTACCGAAATCGGTTTGAGATTCCACAGCACATACAGTGTCGTGAAGGTCACCATTTGTTCCACGACCGTCAGATCCACGCACCCGATCTCCTCCAGCGAGAATGCGAAGGCCTTTACGTGCCTTCCGAGCATTCTCTGAAACTAGTCCTCCTCCGCCGGCAGTAGGAAGCCACCCCCTACCGACCTTGAGCTCTCGTAGCGTTATGTCGGTGAACCGGTGTGCTATGCCAGCCGGATCTCGTAAACTCGGGTCCGACGCGACCCCTTTCATACGTAACCCTCTGCCCTCCTGCAAGGGTGTCGCGACTGGCATCACCTTCCAGTCCACAGTCTTGTACTTTGTATTTACTCGGGCTGTTCGATCCGACTCGAGCCCTCTACCAAAGTCGGTGATGACTTCGTACATTCTTTCCGTACATACCGGATTCGTCCGGTCTTCACTAAGGCCTTCTCCGAACACCCCCCGTAACTTCCCCAAGGCATCGTCGAAAGAGACCGCCTGCATGGCTCCATTAATTTATTCTTCATAGCCGAGGACTCCGCATGCCCTAAGTCGTTCTTCTGCCCTTTTCTTCTCCCGGCCAACGATGCCGGTTATCGTACAACCTCCGTTGTCGGAGAACCAAAACTTCCTACCTATGGTACATGTCTTCTTCCCTATTGTACATCTGTGGGGTTCTTCCGGGGTGTCCGGACTATCACGGCCCCACGCCTTGATAGCCCTCTCTAAAAATCCTCTCGGCTTTCGCCGCCGAGGGTCTCGCGGTTTCGTTCGTGGTTCGGATGCACTGTCAGGAACTGGACCGAGTGACGCCCATCCTGGCTCTTGACTCGTGCATACGCCAAGCCGTTGTCCAGCACCGTCGTCTCTATTCGTGCCGCCGTGATGTACGATTTTCCGAGTATAACCGGATGCGAGGATGTCTCTTGTACGAAGAACTGCTGATCGATCTCGACATCGCCGATTTTCACTCGTACATTCGGCCAAGCTCCATGTAGTTCTTCTGTGGCGTGCGTTGCTGCCCGTATCTTCCACCCGTGCTTGGTGTTGATCGGCCACTTACCCTTCTTATATAAGTCCATGGACATCAAGTTGATCTCCGAGCCGTGGTCTACCAACGCCACCACCGGCTCCTGGACATCCCCAATCCGTATAGGGGTTTCCGTCGTGGCTCTGCCCCAATGCAGCCTCGAATAGTGGCTTTCCGCCAACTCATCCTCCATGGCCATGTCTTCTAGGTGTGTCGTCCGCACCTCTACCGGCTTCTCCAGCTCCAGCTCCTTTGAAAGCCTTTTTCGCTTCACCAAGTCTACGATGGAGTCGTGGACCTCCTTCTTGGCGATCCCGAGCACCTCCCTTAGCGACAGCTCCACTTTGTTGTCGAGGATCCGTTCTTCCAAGACCTTTTGTAGGTTCGTGGTTCTTTCGATCTCCATGCTCAACCGGTAATCGGTTTCTTTGCTTTGTCCTGCGCGCTGGATGTACCGGCGTCATTCTATTTCTGTCCGAACCGGGTCTCGTAGCGTTGCGAGGGTCCAGCCCCTCCGGTTTTCCCCGCGCACTTCTCTTCAATCAGAACCTCGTAGTTCTGGCACGCGGCTTCTACGAAGCCTGTCTTCTCCTCGACCGGGTCGCTCCACCCGGCTACGTCCCGGACACGCCCCTCTGCGCGGTCCGCTTCCTCTTTCCTCAGTTGTACGCCAACGAGGCCTTCTAGCATCAACAACCAAAATCCGGAGTCCTTCGTCTTCCAGATTTCATCACTCCTGACCCGGATACCTGCCGACGCCGAGTAGTGAATGGTCTCCGCGTGACGAGTAGCCGCTTCTTCCATCAACCGTTTCATCCCTCCTCGTCCAATGTTGAGCTCCAACATCCTCCGGGTTTCGCTATCATGTACGCGCCCATTGCACAGGTACAACACGTTAGCCCTTATCGCTTCGGCGAAGTCCCTGCATTCCTTCCAAGCATGGTCAACCGCGTCGCACCATAAGTACCGATTCCTAGCCGGAGGCCTTCGGTCACGGACTTGTTCGCCGCCGTCCTTCTGTGCTTGTGCAATCTGGAGGTCCCTCACCATCTGAGTCAGCTCCTCCAGAGCCGTCGTCCTTCTGTGCTTGTGTCCAGTACGGCCCGGTCCAGCGCCGAAAGACGTGTGAAGCTTTCTTCAAACTCCCGAAGGAGCACCGACGCGTTTCTCCCCTTTTCGGGTGTCTCCACCCATTCCATGAAGTCCTGCTTTGATAGCCGAAGCGAATCATCAAGCCCATATTTTTCAAGGAGCCGACCCTCAAACTCTTCTCAGGTCCGGCTCTCAGCCCGTACCTCGAGCACCTCCGCGTGGATGCGCGGCATCGTCAGTCGAGGGAATTCGGCCAGCCGCCTATCTTCCGGAATGTCCCTCATCACCATTTCGGCTCAGTAGGCCTCCAAATAGCTCGTTGCGTCCTTTCCACCAAACCGGCCTATTGTGTCGACGATAGCTTCAATACGCCTGCGCCTTCGCGGGCACTCACTATCCGATCCATTGCTGAAGCCATGGCTTCTGCGAGATCCGATCCCCTCATCATTCTATTCCTTTGCCATCTGTTCACGTCCGATTCACCAAATATGTCGCGTAACTACGCGCGCGCGTGTAGAACAAGGCGGGACCACGTGGGACTTGGACCGAGGAATAACCGAACAGACAGAGGAGCAACATAGAGAACTCATAGCAGAGAACGAATAGTAAACAAGAAGATATATTAGATGACCAAGAATACAACCAGCGAGCTGGTAAGCGTCGATGCACTGACACACACACTCACGCAGACAACGCAGACAGCGAGATGGAGCTCTGCTGGAAGCACACGAGCTTCCCACGAAGCAGAGGCAACCTCCCGAGTCTAAGAAAAACCAAGAGAACAAGGAGAAGGCTCTGATCGCAAACCGGTAGCATTTCGTCCTCCCCAAAACGCGATGCCTCTCACTATACCTCCCTCTCTTTTATAGCCGAAGGAGGGAGGTCGTTACAACCCGTTACATCATCTTTATTCTCTATCCTTTCGGATAGAGATGAGCCTCGATTTCTTTCTAATGAATGCATGTGTCCTAGGATATTCACATTAGCCTACCTACACATTAAATATGTACTACTACCAAAACTTGTGCCCACGTGTAAGGGCCGGTTCACGCACTCTTTTTGCCGATTCCGCTTAACAACGGTTTTCTCCACGACACCGGGGAAGCATCCACAATGGGTCCCTTGATTGAACCGGTTATTTAGGAGTGTTCTTCTCTGATGCTGGACCAGTTCAACAATTTGGACCGTTGGTGCGTTCTTCCATGCAAGGAGGTGACACTCGCATGTTACCGTTGTATGATTTGTGTTAGGTATAGTGCACGTCGTTGGGTACATTCCACGTTTGAGTGCTTGAAGTGCAAACAAATCATGCATTTTATGGCCTTTAGAAGGCCTTGACCTCGTATGTTGTGTTGGGTCATCCAGAGGAGTAGGTACATCTACAAATTTAACTTTCCATAATTCAATCAGATACTCGGATGCCTTGTGCATTATGGACTCGTTAGAAAACTATGTTCAAACATCGGACGAATTTATGAGTCTCTAGGTCTCATAATTGATAGCCGAAACTTTCATATGGTCCGTAACCAAAGAAAATACATTTCCATCACAGACTAGATTTTCTGGCGTTCATCTCTTGGCAGAAGCGCATATGTTTTACATCTGAATATAGGCAGGTTTCCATAGTTTGGTTTTCTTCTTGTGGAATTTTCGATCGATGAGGTCCACTGGGTGACATGTTAATAATATGCACGGCCGTGAGTAAAGCCCCGGCCTAAAAGCTATCTCTAAGTCCAGAATGGTACAACATAGAAACAATTCGTTCCGAAATTGTACGATTCATTCGTTCTGTAACTTCATTCTGCTCCAGACAGTAAAGAGTCATGTATTCTCACTTGATGCTACGTTCTCGATAGAATTGGGCAAACTCATCCAATTATAATCTCTCCGTTTGTCCAATTGTAAGTATTTCAACATCCGATCCGTCTGACTCTCGACCATTGCAAATTATTCCTTGAAGATCGTAAAACACTATCTTTGGTCCGCATCGAATAAGCCCATACCTTCTGAGTCGCGTCATCTATGAATGTCACAAAGTGTGATGTCCCACAAGAGACTAATCTTAGATTAGGTCATAGATGTCATGATCATGGACATGCAATGTTCGAACCCTCGACCTTAACATTTGTGTTATATCATCTTATCCATCAAACCATTTAGCTTATTTGATCATTATTTGTAACTATATACAAAAGCCACGATTGAGCATTCCAGAGAATTCATGCAGCTATGACACGTGGCGCTGCATGCAGCCTCCATGCTCCTGCATGTGGCCTCCCCTACCCCCAAGCCCATCCTATAAAATCTTGATGTTGAGGACCAAGAAGGACGCCGGATCTAAAGGAGAATGCTTCAAATCTGAGTCGTTACATTAGGTGAGTATAAAGAAACAAAGAGAGAGAGTGAGAGCAAGAGGTACAAAATATGTTCTCTTCACAATGGAACAACAACATGAACAACTATACAAGCTTAATATTTATTTATACCCCTAACTAAGGTTAAAGCCTTTCTAGCTTACTATAAATATGGCCCTTTCACAATGGATGGTGTAAACACGACTATTAAATGCTTGTATTTGACAATATTAAGGTGATCCAAGGGACATACCACAGTGGGAGTCTTCAAGAATATTATAAATCAATTTCAAAACAGCTAAATTATGCAAACATAGATTAGATTGTAGTGAAGGTGCATGAATTGGCTTTTATACACAAAAGAAAATAGTAATGGTTAGGCTACTTGCATGGTTAAATTAGTATTTATTAATGCATTCCAGGGGTTAAATACGTTTATTGATTACTAGAGATTCATAAAATTCACTTGAAAATCTGGGTGATGCTACCAAAACCAAAGGGGTGGCCATTTGCATCGTCAAGCCAAAAGCTTCAGTCATGTCAATTGCATCAACTCCGGAGGGTAAGGTCCACCTGAAACAATGAATCAATGAGGCTAGCATGAGGTGGATGATAGTGAGGCTGAAATTCATCGCCGGGCAATATCTTCTGCCTGCACCAAAAGGTAGCAGTTGGTAATGATGGCCTTTCACATCGACATTCGAGTCAAGAAACCTTTGCGGACGAAACTGTGATGGGTCATCCCAATACTCCTCATTCATCGACAAAGACCAATTGTTGACGATCACTTTGGTGTTGGTTGGGATATGGAATCCATTTATATTGCATGCGCTGATAGAATGGTGCGGAAGCAAGGGCGCGACAGGATGGAAGCGCAAGATCTCCTTCACAGTTGCTTGTAAATATGGGAGATTCGCAATGTCTTCTTCTCTCATCAACCTATCCTTCCCAATGACAGCGTCCATCTCATCCTGAAGTGCTTTGATGATGTCTTTGTGATGCATGAGCTCTGCTAATCCCCACTCTACGACATAATTAGACGTGTTGATGCCGCCGGCAATCATATCCTATTACAATTATATTTCATGACGTGAATATCAAGTGCTATGAGACGCGGCTAGCCTAGGGTCGATTACTCAATTCATAAGTAAGATATATAACATACCCTCACTATTGCTTTGATGTTCTCATCTGTCAACGACAAGGCCGGTTCGGAGTCTGATGATTCAACAACATCCTCATCTGTCGAGGAAGACAAGAGGATGTCGAGGAAATCGTTTTCGTTGGAATAATTCGAGGGCCGCAAATTACTACGGCGGTCGTGAACGATCCTTTGGATCGCAACGTCGAGGTGTTTGAATACGCGAGCCGCACGCCGCTCGAAACCCTGTAGGTCGAGGAACTTGAAGGCTGGTAGGAAGTCGTTGACGTTGAAGGCGCCCATGAGCTTCAAGGAATCGTAGACGGTTTGACAGAAGGCCGGGCCGCTCATGCGCATGGTCGTCGAGAGCTCTTCAAAGCTCTTGCCGAAGGTCATTCGAGAGATGACGTTGCTGGCCGCGACATGCAGCTTCATGCGCATGTCTTGAGCGCCGCCGTGAAGAATAATATCATGCGAGCTGGAGTCCTTCCATACAGCGACGACGAGGCGCATCATCTCCTCGGTTCGAATGGGCTTGAAGTGCTGCATCCGTTGCGTGTTGAAGAGCTTGGTCATGTATAGCTTCTTCAGCTGAAATCAGCAATGAAGGATTTTTGGTCATGACTAGGTTGTGGATGGATCTGCGTTCGGACAATTACCGGTTATACAATCAAGCTTACAGGACCGCGACGACAACTAAGAAAGTAAACTTTGTAAAACAATGGAGAAACAATGGAGTAAGCTAAAGGTTGTAGAATTCACCGGCCTGACGCCTAGATGGGAATTCCACCCTCCTCAATGGCTATTCCCCTTGCCGTACTTAAGAGCTAGATAGTTCTGATTATATAAAGACGCAACGGGTGAGTGATTGACCAATAATGACAAGGGGCTCCCCTCGATGACGAGCTCACATACAGAGTATTTCTCATGTTGGGCTTGCCGAAAGGCAAGTGTTCTGATGTATACGGTCTAAGGCGTAACCCAATGGGAGTTTAACAGTGAATACTAAGAATGGATCGCTGGCTTGAAAAAAGAAGAAATGTAGAAATCGATCACCTTGCGCCAGTAAGGGCCGTAAGGGGTGTGCCCGAGGCTGGAGAAGTTGTACGTGAAGCGGGCGATGGAGGAGGAGTAAGTGGAGCGCGAAGCGAATTGGAGGTCGTGGGTGTCGAGGACGAGGCGCGCGAGATCGGGCGACGAGACCACGATCATGGGCACGCGTCCCATTTGCAGACGGAGGATGGGTCCGTGGCGCTTTGACAATTCGTGAAGCCATCGGTGAGGAAGCTTCGACCTTGCACCAGACACGATGAGCAGCTGATGGAGATGGCCTATGAAAGGTAGTCGGCCTCGCGGAGATGGCACTAGCTCATGATGATCGTCGGATCGCGCCCTACTGCGCTCAATCATCTTCCAGCTGCTCATCAACCTTGTCACCATCATCATCATCATCATCATCATCTGATTGCAAACCGACATCAAAATCCATCCCATAATTAGGCCGGTTGCAATCGCAAGCCACCACCCATCCATCAGCTCCTAATGACTTCTTTGTGTGTACCTACTACTATTCTACGATCTGATTCCTGCTCTGTATGTACGCCCTAGCTACCCTTCTATATATATACATATATACATACTTACATGTATAGATACATATATATGCCTGTGTGGGGAAATTACCAAAAACTACCTAACACACATATAAATCACAAATTAACTCTCGATTAAATTGATTAACACCAAATTAATTCGTTAATCGTGAATTTAGTAGATTCTAAAATTACTAGCTTCTGTTAATCGAATATAATTTTCAAAATCAATTAGCGCTGTCCTAACAAAATTAATTGTGTATTAATTTTTAGTGAAAGATAAGATTGAACGCTACTTTATAATTTATGATTTTAATAAATTTATTAGGCATTTTCGGTAGTTTTCCCTTATATATACACATACATACACACGCACACATCTATATTCTAATCGTTTGACTTCAGTAACTTCAAGTTTATTTTGTCCGTTTAACATTGTCTGGAAACGTGTCAAGAGTCATATAACTTCCTATTAAACCTACTTTTTGAGAGACTAATAACCACGATCTAAATAATTTAAAACAAAAACTGATCCCTCCACGAAAACCATAAGTAGAGAGTGTGACGCGTATTTGGCCGCCACGCAAATTTGTCCACCACCATAAGTAGAGTGCACTGCTGCTATTCTACTTGTTATCTCTTCCTACACTCTTACACTACCCACGCCCTTTATGTAAGTTGTAGCTAGCTGATCAGTCTTAATCTAAGAAATAAAGCGCTCAACAAATTAGTGTGCATGTTCACCAATAATGCATCTGCCATTCCACAGGCAATACATGACAAACCCTGTAACCCCACTATGTCAAACTCCATTAAATCGGAAACATCTCTAACCGTTTGCTGCCTCACTCATTGTTGCAGCTTAATGGTTGCCTACTAGTATCTTTGAGCTCTTGAACACATTGAATCATAGACGTATGACATTATATGTTGATTAAATTATAGTGTATCAAAAACTAGTTGATTGCCATTATTTGCTTAGTCCACGTGACCAATGAGCAAGGATGCATGCATCATCTGCAAATCCTTAGAGCTCAAAAACAAAGGCAAAAAGTAAGCATTTAATGTAGTTATAAATATATTCATTGTCACCACCAATTAGGTAGAGTATTGTGTGGACCTTTCATCATATACATACGAGGCTTTTAAAAGCATGGAAACTTTCTTCCAAAAACTTTCCGAGAAAGCCCATTGTCATAAAAAGTTCATCATCTCTTTTTCAATTATTCAAAATGCGTTGTTATGTGATTATATGCACACAAAAAGGTTTGGGCGTGATGGTATAGTATGGTTCAGGTCTGGGTGATGACATTTAGGTCCACAACCCCCGAAATCAGAAAGAAATTAAGTGTCTTAAATCATTAAAATAAAACGGTGTAAGGTTAGGTTAGGAAAGGGTTAGCTCTAAATGCGTTCTACTAGGATTAGGTTAGGTTCGATTTATATGACAGAAGAAAGAGGAGAGAAGAAAGAAGAGAGAGAAGATGGGCTGTCAAAATTGCGGTTGTCTCAATTGATCTGGAAAATTTGAAGGGCGGTGGTATATGCCTATAATGTACAAGGAGGGGCACCCATTCATGGAATGACCATTCTGTGAATGGCTATATGTGCATTGATATCTACAAAAGCATATTTGGTTAGAAGCAATGGAACATGGAGGATGTCATGAAGGCTGGAGCAATCACATCCACGGGACATGAAGATAGAGATCACTCGTGCAAAAGAAAGTAAGATCCAAGTTTGAAGCGTCAAAGTGAAGAAAAAGCAAAGAAGCAAATTAAAGGTAGAGCTCTAGAAAGCAGTCTATGTAAAACGCATGTAGTGCCTTCATCTGACCACCAAATTTAGATTTTAAACATGCAATAGAAAGCCAAGGCAGTCGGCTTTCTAATAGGCTTTACTGTGCTACGTTTGGACTTCTAGATCAGAGCTATGATAACAAGAAGAGGGTGTCAGAAAAAACAGAAAATAGAGAAAGGAAGAGAAGGCTGAAGGGGAAGAGCTAGAGGACAGATTAGAACAGGAGAGAAGTGAGTGAATATGGAGGAGAAGGAGAGAATAACCTTAGCATCATGCTGGAATTTATTATTTTTTTAGGAACTTTGTTATAAACTTACTATAATCTATTCATCTCTTAGGCTCAATCTTGTTCTTATTGCTCATGTTCTTTCGCTTATGTTCTTTCTCTTAGTTTTGTTCCATTTTCTCAATCCCTTCACAATATCCTTTTTGGATATGTATATAGATAGATGGATAGATAGATAGATAGATGTAAAGAGATAAAGAGATTTCTATTGCGGAAGCTTGCGCCCACTCTATGTGGTCGTGCAGTGAGATTTGCGGCTGAAAATGGATAGAGTGAGAGTGTGTGTGCTCTAGATTAATTAAAATGGTTCAAAAAAGTGAGGATAATAATTTTGAATATCACAAATGTTTTTGTGACAAAATATATGGAGCATTACGACCAATTATTAGCTGTTGAGCCTTGTGTGGATGATACTATTACATGATGTGCTAGAGACATTTTCTTGCGGGGAGTGTTGGAAATATATTTCAATTTGTATATGTGCATGTATGATGAACAAACACTTGTATATGCGAATACAGACATGCATATTTGATGTGTATGCATATATACATGCATATTCACTAGTATATGCATAGATACATGCATATTTATTTAGATATCCATGCATACAAGCATTTTCATGAGTATATATACATGTATAATGCATATTCACCTATATATGCATCACATACATGTATATTCACCTAGATTTGCATAGATACATGCATATTCATCACTCGTATATGGATAGATCAGTGCGCATTCATTTGTATATATATACTTACATGCATGTTCACTAGTGTATGCGTGCATACATATATATCCATTTGTATATGTGTACATTTTGGAAGATAATAAAAATTTATTTATTGTGTATGTTTGACCAAATTATTAGACCACTTAATTATATCAAATGAAGTCACAGGTTCAAATATTGCCTATGACACAAAGTTGTAGCAAATGTGTAGTACGGTTAGGTCTATATTATGGCAAATTCGCAAGAAATAATTTTACAGCAAGGTCGCGGTAAGTGACGCATTTACAGTCGTGTCAAACTGGCTGAAATCAATCATGTCAAATCTTGTGTTTGTAGTCGCATGTACATGTGCGTCTACCCTCACGTCAAACTCGGGGTAAACTATGTATCGAATTCTTGTCTATGGCCTCATCTAGTGGTGTATTTACAAGCACGTACTCAAACTTGCGGTAATAGTCGTGGCAGATTCGACAAGATTTTGAAACAATTTACTGTGACCTAGACATGATGTAAATGATTGTGGTAACTCGCCAATAGCTTGTACAATATGTAAAGAAAACATATGTTTTGACCACTGTATGGTATAATAAACAACTCATGAGATGCAATTTGTACAAGATATTCGTCTACCATATCTTTTGGAACCAGAGCAAAGCACGGTAAACATGTGTTTTATTGGTCTATATCATCAATCATTGAACATAGGTAACGACTCGAAGATTTTAGAGCCATATCTCCATGATGCATTGCTTTCATCTATTCTCAAGCTTTGACTGTCACAACACTCCTTCAAAACTTTCTAACAATTTTCTTCGTCAATATATTCAATAATTGCCTTTAAAATATTTTTTAAGTTTGCACATATTTCACATTCACCCATTCGTACCTTTCATGGTATAACAACATTATCGAATTTTCCATTCCATAATCATGTAACTTGGTTTTATTACGCATATCTTTCTCTTTGAGATTCCATCTCCCACTTATAAAGTTAAAACAACTCATCATGAGTATAATTATCAGGGAAACGTAATCTAGCAATTGTTGGCATCACCTAACAATGCAGTCTAAAATAATTCTACATCCAAATAATTGCATGGATACCTACCATTCCCTTTCCAAAGTAATGCAATCAAACTTGCTTCCCAAACCTAGACAAACATTCTGACGAACAACATTTTTAGGCAACGACTATCAAAAGTTGACATTCAGATGTTAGGATATCAAATTTCCTATAGCTTAAACACCGAGGTATTCACTTGAAATAGATTGGAATAGCCAATAAAGAAATTTCATTATCTTCCATTGTAGTGGGCCCAAAAACTTTTCTCAAATTCTGCATTTCATTATAATCATCTACCTAGATTCATGAGTCGATCGATATATAAAAAGGGCTCTACTGATATCCTTGAGTCAATGGAAGTTATTATAAGTAATCTAAAGAGAAGAAGGCAAGGGTTAGTTGATGAGTTTACCTACTAATCACAGATTGGAATGAGCTTAATTCGCCTTTTGATGATTCAAGACTGGCTTATCTTATAGCTACACTAATGTCTAGCTTTACTTGTAGATACAAACAAATACAAGAGTCTGACTTTGATTATAAAATAAATATGTATTTTTATTGCTAAAACATAAATCTAACTAAAGGTATATCTAGTTACGATTAGGCTTAGCAATGGTTGGTTTTTTGCAAAGGTTTTAACCTAACTATAATTAGGAACTAACTATCAAACTATGGTTGGAAACTAACTTTCAAACTATACTTGGAAGCTAACTTTCTAACTAAAGTTTGGAAACTAACCCTAGCTAAAAATAAACCACGATCAGGGTTAGGAATAACCCTAGGTAGTTTTTAGAAGTTATATAAGCTGGTTTTGTGGATCCAGAGGTCCCACATCTTATGTCAAAAGCTGTTAGAGTTGTCTAGTGTTGTCAAAGGAGCCCTAGCTATCAAGAGAAACAAGAAGTAGCCAGTGACCAGCAATGGAAAAGAAATCCACAGGCAAATGTTTGTCCAGATAGGCTCAAATTTCTCATCCTTACGATTTTGTTGAAACCCTAATTAAAACACCCTAAGCTATTTGTGGCGTCTTAATTTTTTTTCATCCAATCAATATGTTGCTTTTGTATTGTCCCATCGCTAGCAAGCACGATAATGCAAATCGCCTTGGGCAGCACTTAGCCATCGATCGCAAGTTAGGTCAATGCACCACATCAACCTAGCCTGCTTATAATGCCCAACCTAACATGATGAGTATTATTGTTAGGCAAATGTAATCTATTAGTTGTTGGCATCACCTCACAAAATAATTTTACATCTAAATAATTGTCCTCATCAATATAATCAGTAATTTCCTTAATAATGTTTTTCAAGTTTGCACATATTTCACATTCACCCTTTCATACCTTTCATGGTATAATAACATTAAAAACATTTCCATTCCATAATCATGTAAATTGGTTTTATTACATGTATCTTTCTCTTTTGAGATTCCATGTCCTACGTATAAATTTAGAACAACTCATCATGAGTATAATTAGTAGGCAAATGTAATCTATTAGTTGTTGGCATCACCTAACAATGCACTCTAAAATAAAATTTAATCTACATCCAAATAATTGCATGCCATTGGATACCTACCATTCCCTTTCCAAAGTACCGCAATCAAACTTGCTTCCCAAACTTAGACAAACATTCTAACGAGCAACATTTTTTGGAACCTTCTATCAAAAGTTGACATTCAGATGTTAGTATATTAAATCTCTTGTAGCTTAAACATCAAGATATTCGCTTGAAATAGATTGGAATAGCCAATGACGAAATTTCATTATCTTCCATTGTAGTGGGCCCAAAAACTTTTGTCAAATTGTGCATTTCATCATAATCATGTACCGAGATTAATGAGTCGATTAACATATCAAAAGGCTCTACTGATATCCTTGAGTGAATTGAATACATCAAAAGCATTCTAAAGAGAAAAAGGTAAGGGTTAGTTGATGAGTATACCTACTAGTCACAGATTGGAAGGAGCTAAATTCTCCTTTTGATGATTTAAGACTAGCATGTCTTCTAGCTATACTAATGTCTAGCTTTAGTTGTAGGTAGAAACAAATATTAGAGCTGACTTTGATTATAAAATAAAGCTATAGTTTTGTTGCTAAAACCTAAATCTAACTAAGGTTATATCTAACTACGATTAGGATTAACTATGGTTTATTTTTCTGCTAAGGTTTTAACCTAACTTTAATTATGAACTAACTCTCAAACTATGGTTGGAAACTAACTTTAAAACTATAGTTGGAAGCTAACTTTCTAACTACAGTTTGGAAACTAACCCTAGCTAAAAATAAACCACGATCATGCCTAACCATGGGTTAAAAATAACCCTTGTTAGCTATTTGTTAGAAGGTACATAAGGTTTTGTGGATCCATAGGTTCCGCATCTTATGATTTTGCATCCAAATAATTGCATGGATACCTACCATTCCCTTTCCAAACTATAACTACAAAATATAACTTAAAGACCGAGGTATTCGCTTGAAATAGATTGGAATAGCCAATAAAGAAATGTCATTATCTTACATCATAGCAGGCCCAAAAACTTTTGTCAAATTGTGCATTTCATTGTAATCATCCACCGAGATTCATGAGTCAATTGATATATCAAAAAAGGCTTTACTGATATCCTTGAGTCAATTGAGGACATCATAAGCAATCTAAAGAGAAGGCAGGAGTTAGTTGATCACTAATTGGAAGGAGCCAAATTTTCCTCTTGATGATTCAAGACTAGAACATCTTCTAGCTACACTAATATCTAGCTTTACTTGTAGAAACAAACAAATATTAGAGTTTGACTTTGATTATAAAATGAAGTTGTAGTTTTGTTGCTAAAATCTAAATCTAACTAAGGCTATATCTAACTATGATTAGGCTTAACTATGGATTTCACCTAACTACAACTACGAACTCACTATCAAACTATGGTTGGAAACTAACTTTCAAACTATACTTGGAAGCTAAATTTCTACCTACAATTCGAAAACCAATCCTAGCTAAAAATAATCCATGATCATGCCTAACCATGGGTTAGTCATAACCCGAGTTAGCTTTGTTTTAGAAGCTATATAAGGTTTTGTGGATCCATAGGTCCCGCATCTTATGTCAAAAGCTGTCACCGTTGTCTCGTGTTGTCAAAGGAGCCTTAGCTGTTAAGAGAAACAAGCAACCAGTGACCAACAATGGAGAAGAAATCCACAGGCAAATGTCTATCTAGATACTAGGCTCACATTGCTCATCCTTGTGATTTTGTTGAAACCCTAAAACAACTTAAGGAATTTGTGGCATCATAATTGTTTTTTCTCCAATAGATATGTTGCTCTTGTATCGTCCCATCGCTAGCAAGCACGATAATGCACATCGCCTTGGTCAGCACTTGGTCACCGATTGCACGCTACGTCAATGCATTGCATCAACCTGGCCTGCTTATGCCCAACCTGACATTGGAACATCATGCTAATTCTTCTTCAAAAATCATAATCCGACAAAATTTGAAAGAAACTTGATTGAAATCTGAATCTGAATGAATTTGCTAAAATGTGCATTTGCTTTTGCTTCCGCTTTTGAACTAGAATCTCCCTAAATTTGATAGAAACTTAATCGAAATCATAATGAAATCAGGATTTGTCCAAAGCTTGTCAGGATCTTAATTTGACAGAAACTTGTTAGAATCAGAATTTGAATTTGTCAAAAACTTTTCTGAATCTGTCCGAAATCAGAATCTGTCAGAATTTCTCTGAAATTTGCAACTTAGTCTCTTTGTGTGCTAAAACTTACTGAAATTTGTTAGAATCTATCAAAAACTTGTTAGAATTTGTTAGAATCAAAATTTGTTAAAATTTCTATTAGAATCAAAATTTGTTAAAACTTGTCCAAATCTTAATTTGACAAAAACTTGTTAGAATCAAAATTTTGAATTTGAATTTAAATTTGCTAGAATCTATCTTTTTCTACTTTTGCTTCTACTTTTGAAGTTTTTAGAATCTGAATTTGACAGAAACTTGTTAGAATTTAAATCTGAATTTGTCAAAAACTTGTCTAAATCTATCCAAAATCAGAATTTGTCTGAATTCCTCTGAAATTTGCAATGTAGTTACTCTGTCTGATGAAACTTATTAAAATTTGTTTGCAGCAAAGTTGCCACGAGTTTGCAGCAACTTTGTCAGAATAAACTATCGAGAATATTAAACTGGCAAGTTTTGAAGTAACCTTGTGAGAAACCTGCAATGATGCTACATCTAATCAATATCTAGGCTCCCCACACTTTGGGCACTCTGTAAATTCCTCGAGTTCTCCTCAAAAGAGCACACATTCATTGATAAATGCATGGATTCTCTCGTAGTCCAGCTCATACAATGTGATCATTTGTTTCCTTGCATCACCACGCGAAGCTAGTAGACGATGCAATGCAGGTAACATCTTTCCAATTAAAATGAGCAATGCATCCACGCTCGCATCAACCCATCCATATGATGTTTGGAGATTCATGATCTCTATCGGTTTTCGTAGCACTAAAAAGCTTGCACCATCATATAATGGTGTTCTTGTAACATCCAATAGAGTTGAGAAGTCTGAAGTTTCGCATTCTACTGGGTGGCGTCCACATCCTTGCCAACTTGTTCAGCGATGCAAGTCTTCTATCATATTGTCCATTCGCTCATTTACGATGTCAAAAGGATGACCAGCTTCTTGCTCTGCTAAACCCTCAAGTTCCTCGACGACTACATTGCATTGACTTACACGCACCTCTTTGCATCAACCTCTGCCTTGGCACGCTTGTAGTAGTCACGTAACAGCCCTGGCGCCATAGTATAATGTGATACATCATGTGATGACTTCTCAGGTTTGAATTGGCCTTGATACTATTGTTATTGCGCTAGCTGCTACTATTGAAGCGCTTGCTTCTACTTCTGCTCTAACCTGTGGAAGTAAGTCCACAAATTAGAATTTTCTGCTACTGCGCTCTAATTGTTTGCTTTTGCTTCAAAAATCAAAATTGTTTCTGCTTTTGCTTCCGCTTTTGCTTTTGCTTTTGAATTTCTATTTCTATTTCCGCTTCAAAAAATCAAAATCTATCTGAATTTGCTGAAATATGCATCTACTTTTGCTTCTGCTTTTGAATTTTTGTTTTTGCTTCTGTTTTAGAAATCAAAATCAATATGAATTTGCTAAAATTTGCATCTGCTTTTTCTTCTACTTTTGCATTTTTGTCTCTGATTCTGCTTCAGAAATAACTTGATCAACATTAGAATCTGTTTGAATTTTCTGAAATGTGCATCTGCTTTTGCTTCTACTTTTGAATTTCTGTTTTTGCTTTTGCTTCAAAAATCAGAATCTGTCGGAATTTGACAGAAACTTGATCAAAATCATAATAAAATCAGAATCTGTCTAAAACTTGTTGCAATCTAAATTTGACAAAAGCTTGTTAGAATCATAATTTGAATTTGTCAAAAACTTGTTTGAA
Organism: Azolla pinnata; assembly: GCA_037176905.1. Classification (NCBI taxonomy): domain Eukaryota; kingdom Viridiplantae; phylum Streptophyta; class Polypodiopsida; order Salviniales; family Salviniaceae; genus Azolla; species Azolla pinnata. Next base: position 17,684 of record JBBBWG010012168.1, read on the forward strand.
TTTGGCAAAAATCAAAATTGGTCAAAATTTCTCTTAAATTTGCAACATAGTATCTTTATCAGCTAAAACTTACTGAAATTTGTTAGAATCTATCCAAAACTTGTTAGAATTTGTTAGAATTAGAATTAGAATTTTTGTTAGAATCAGAATTTGTTAAAACTTGTCCAAATTTGAATTTGACACTTGTTAGAATCAAAATTTGAATTTGAATTTAAAATTATTAGAATCTATCTATTTTTTCTTTTGCTTCTGCTTTTGAAGTTGTTAGAATCTGAATTTGACAGAAACTTGTTAGAATCTAAATCTGAATTTGTCAAAAACTTGTCTGAATCTATCCGAAATTAGAATCTGTTCGAATTTCTTTGAAATTTGCAATGTAGTCTCTCTGTCTGCTAAAAGTTATTGAAATTTGTTAGAATCTATCCAAAACTTGCTAGAATTTGTTAGAATTAGAATCTGTTCGAATCAAAATCTATTAGAATTTTTGTTAGAATTAGAATCTGTTAAAACTTGTCCAAATCTGGATTTGACAGAAAATTATTAGAATCAAAATTTGAAATTGAATTTAAAACTATGTGAATCTATCAGAATCTATCAGTACCTGCTTTTGCTTTTTCTTTTGAACTTGGTAGAATTTGAATTTGACAGAAACTTGTTAAAATCAGAATTTGAATTTGTCCAAAGCTTGTTCGAATTTGTTCAAAATCAGAATCTATCATAATTCTCTGAAATTTGCAATGCAGTCTCTTTGTCTATTGAATCTTATTGAAATTTGTTAGAATCTATCAAAACTTTTTAGAATATGTTAGAATCAGAATCTACTAGAATTTTTGTTGGAATCAGAATGAGTTAAAACTTGTCCAAATTTGAATTTGACAAAAACTTGTTAGAATTTGAATTTAAAACTATCATAATCTATCAGAATCTGTCTATTTCTACTTTTGCTTCAACTTTTGAACTTGTTAGAATCTGACTTTGATAGAAACTTGTTAGAATCTGAATCTATCAAAAACTTGTCTGAATTTGTTCGAAATCTGAATTTGTCTGAATTTGTTGAAATGTGCATCTCCTTTACATCAGCTTTTGAATTTATGTTTTTGCTTTTGCTTCAAAAATCAAAATCTGTCTAAATATAGAAACTTGATCGAAATCATAACAAAATCAGAATTTCTCCAAAACTTGTTAGAATCTGAGTTTGACAGAAACTTGTTAGAATCAGTATTTGAATTAGTCAAAAACCCATCCAAAATTTGTATAGGTTGGGTATATTTTATATATCTATGCTAAGTCTGGTATAAATTTGGTATATTGTATAAATCTATTATAGGTTGGGTATATTGTATATATCTATGCTAGGTCTGGTATAAATTTGGTATTTTGTGTACGTTTGTTGTAATATTTTTGGTAATTTGTATAAATGTATTAATATTATGGTATTATTTTATAAATATGTTATAATTCTGGTATTTTCTATAAATCTGTTAATATTCTGGTATTCTATTTAAATCTATTATAATTTTGGTCTTTTGTATAATTAGAATCTAAATTAGATAGATGGCTGATAGATTGCCACTTCCTCCCACACTCAACACTGAGTGGCATGCATATCATGCTGCCATGAGAGAGTGGCAACATCAGATTTCAGCTCACTTTGATGGTATGCCACTAGCAAAGGAGACCGTATATGGCTTGGTCACAGTTCATGTCTAGAAGGTCTATGACCCCATGACATATAGAGATGGGGTAATCCAACAGATCATATCATCCTTGCATTGTCGGTTTCCCATGCCAGAGCACGTTGTAGTGAGCACAGTTTGGCTTCGTCAAACCATACACGTGCATATTGCAAATCGTCGAAGCATTTACATGAGAGTTGCTAAGGTAGTAGTAGAGCATATTGAGGTAGTTAGCTTACCACCACGATTAGATGGTGGGCAGCCTCGAAACTGTCACGATTGTGAGTGGAGGGCAACCTTGGAACTAAGGACATCAAAACGTGGTGCTCAACATGTCGCTGCACGTGTGACCCAGATTGCTTCCCATGGGACAGTGAGATGGGGTAGTGGAGGGTGAAATTTGTAAGTATCTCGATAATTCACAATTGTTCTCTTTATATGATTAATTGGTGTTACATATAAACCTTAACTAATTGAATGTAGTGTTTGTTGGCCGATATTACGAAATTACGACGAAGTCGTAAATTCGTAATATTACGGAAATAAGACAGTCGGAAAATCGGA
>JBBBWG010012179.1:6712-19920 GCA_037176905.1 Azolla pinnata
CTGACGATTACAAATACAATCATCTGCTATTTATCAAAGGTGAAGGATTATCAATGTTTGCAGTATCTAAAAGGAATCAAAGCATGATATATGAAAGAAATCTATTTGTCATCCAAGTCCTTAAAACTCAGGGGAACTGAAACAGAATGTTTGCAAATGTTTTTCAGGGGTGAAATCTTTATAATTGAACATGTGATATATAAAAGAAATCATACTGCCATCCAAGTTTCTGAAAGGGAATCGAAAGCAAAGAGCCTCAAGGAGCTGCAATACAACTGGATATTTGCAGTTGGCCACATGACAAACATCTGGTTATATTACAAATACAATCATCCGATGTTTATCAAACGGCGAAAGATGATCAATGTTTGCAGTATCTGAAAGGAGAAGATAATCAAAACATGATACATGAAAGAAATGTATTTGCAATCGTCAGCTGTAATACAACCAGATATTTGCATTTGCCCACATTACAAACATCTGGTTATATTACAGCTGACGATTACAAATACAATCGTCCGATGTTTACCAAACGGCAAAAGACGATCAATGTTTGCAGTATCTAAAAGGAGAAGATAATCAAAACATGATACATAAAGGAGATCTATTTGTCATCCAAAGTCCTTAAAACTCAAGAGAACTAAAACAGAATGTTTGCAGATGTTTTTCATCTTTGGTTTTGAGGGGCATTTCCGGTTGCAATTTAGCAAAACTCAGGGGCATGTCTTCTCTCTTCTTCCCCCTTCCCTTCTCTTCCCTTCCCTTCCGCCATAGCTTCTGCTGGCTTCGATCTTTCTCCCGTGTCTTTCTTCTGAGTCTAGAGATGAAAGAGCACCCCAAGCTCCAGCATCAGAAGCAGCGGCAGCGCCTCGGAAGCCATGGGAGCGCCCTCAGCCTCGATGCTTTCGTTAAAGCCAAGTGCAAGCCTCGGATCAACCCCTCCGACATCAGTACGCCCTCGTGCCTTCTCCCTCCCTCCCTCCCTCCCTTTTCTTTCCCTTCCTGCTTACCGTGCGGGAGAGAGGGCGCGATGCATGATGCGCGTGGGAGAGAGAGAAGGATTTCGATCCGTCTACCTATATGCTGGTCTCTGCTTTGCGCAATGTGTGTGGTGCGCTGTGTGTTTTGTGTTTCGTGATATGTGATGCTATAGAGATGGAAGATGAGGGACATGCTGTAGCCAGCCAATTGGGCGGCAGCTGGAAGTGTGCTTTTGTGGTCTCTGCTATGTGGCAACCGGTATTCAATATCTGCTCTATAGCATGTGCTGTGCGGCATGTACTTCATGGTGCCATATGTGTTGTCTTATGTGCTTTGGTCTGTGCTGTGTCTTGTGCTACCAGCTATGTGTGAACGGGAACGTGTTATTTGCTATGTGTGATTGGAAATGTGTTACGTGAGATGTGCTATGTGTGATTGGAAATGTGCTATGTGAGAATTGCTATGCATGGTTTGAAATGATTCATGTGAGATGTGCAATGTGTGATGTGTGATGTGTTTTGAGATATGAGAGATGAGTGAGACGTGTGGGAGAAGTTACAGCTAATTGGGCACAATTGAAACGCCTTTCTGTGTTAGACTACGTAGTGACCATGATGTTATCAGTTGGATACACAACGTGGTGATGTAGAGGGAAATAATGTGAATCAAGGTAGTTTTGTCAATTAACCTAGATTTAGAGTTTGCATTTTCCGGTAGGATTTAATGTAATGCCAGATGACTCTATGATGAGAATGAAACGATACTTCCAATCAATCTGAGTTACAGGGTACAATCATTCAGATAGCTATGAGGTGATATGGTGGCATTCTGATGCTCCATATTGATCTTGCATTATTTGCCTTTGGAAGATACCAATATGTCACTATAACAGCTGGCTGAAGTAGATTTGCCCTTCTAAGTAGATTTGCCAGTTTTCAGTTCTCTTAATCCATTTCAAGTGTGAGTAAAACTTGAAAGAAGCTTGTTCCCATCTGTTTTCCACTCACAGTGGAGCTAAGATAATCTACAGAGTTTGATGCATTCTCATGTTCGAACTTTGTGTGCTTTGATTCATTCTGGCTCAAGAAATTACTCATTGCTCGACAATGAAGCTTTATTTATTCGTTTTTCTCCTTGTTTAATGAGTTTATCCTTCATTGCACTTTTTAATACATTATTATCCAATGGTAGCTTCTGGCTGTTGGAGTTTCCACCAATATTCATAAAATTCTTGTGTATTACAACCCTAATCAAGTGATATTGACCTTTTGTGCACTGTTCTTGTATGTGGTAATTGACATGCAATTCATCACTTTTCAGTTTATCTCTGTGTATCTCGTTTTTATCCTTAACCCACCTCTCTGAGTGACCATCAGCATATCTCTAAGCTACCCAAATGCCTTTTTTAATCAGTCTCTAAATATATCAGCCTTGGCATCTAAAATCAACTTGACTGGCCTGAGCGTTTTGCCATTGCTACTCGGAAAATCCCATCTTGCTTCGTCGTAGTATCCTATTGGGTGATGGGAAATGCGTATGAGAACGTGAAAATTTAGAGTGATTCTTAATAGTGGAATTTTTTCTTTCAGAGAAAAAACGTGAATATTATGAAAATGCGAAGAAGCTGAAGAAATATAAAGTAATGATGAAGCATCTTTCTCAACAGCAGCCAAGGCCCATTGCAATGGTATGATTATCTTTTCTGTCAGGTGCCCATGGTTTTCTTAATTCTGCTTTGCTTTGAAGTATTCCCTCAGAAAATATTATAGGACGACCTGAATGTATGTTTTCTGGGTGATGAAAGAATACACATTTCTCCACGAAGTCTTGTGTGTGGAGGTGGGAGAAAAATAGAATGTATGCTTTCTTGGCAATATTGATTCAAACATGAAACTATATATGAATTTGATTGCTGGTTTGAAGACCTTCTCAGATGATGGAGCAATCTCGGAAAGCAAAGATGGCAATGGAGTAGCCATTGAAAGGAAAGAGGACAGCTTGGAAGGCAGTGGTAAGACTATGAGCGGATACCAAAAGGATGTTACAAAATATCGGAAACCGAAGTCAAAAAAGCGAAAGAATGCTTTGGAAGGTGCAAGAGAGGAATTTATGAAGAAAAAAGAAGAGGAAGAGCGAGAAAAAGAGGAGAGGGAAAAAGCTCGCAAGTTAAAAGAAGAGAATCAGGCTAAAGCTCAGCAAAAGCGGAAAGAATTGAAGTCGAAAATGTTCAAGAAGACACATCACGGTCAACCTTTGATGAAACACAGGCTTGAACATATTTTAGAAACCATCCAACAACACAAGTAGTTCTTGCAACCATATTCAGTATTGGATTGTTTGATTGTACTGCACAGCTTCCTAGGTATAATCTTGAGAACTCGGACACCTTTCTGAAAGGGGAATGAGTTTGACTTGTAGCCGAACTGTTTCCATAACTCATGTGGAAGGCCTAACTGATGTATGCTTGAGCAAATGGCATGTGTTTTTCTTTTGATCTCTTGGTCTGCTCTAGTTTATAGCATTTTACCTGACCATGGGATGCACCTTTGCGATTGAAATAGGATGTTCGATGAAAGCACAAGAGTATAGCCTCAGGAAATGGTCATTTTCAATATGAAAAGCTTGTCCTCATTCCAACTGCCTGGAGTGTCTTGCCAAGCTTTGATATGATTTTATTGATTTTGTATCAATGGTACCAACATAAAGTGCTCTCTATTTCTGCATTTATCCATGCAAATTCAACTAAGATGAAAGACAGATTGTGTATGATCTTTGTATGGAATACAAACAGTTTCCATACTATGTGCACATGTTATTTGTCAGCATGCGAATCTTATCGAGCTTCAACTGATGCCTCGATAACTAACTTGCGCTTTACGCGACCCCCAAATGCAACGTCATTTTCAGAGATCTGGGAGAGAATCGATCCCCAGAACATCTTTTAGAAGAGACCAACTGCAAGGTGATAGATAGCTTTGTCGAGTTGATGCTCTCGTTGAGATGCTGTAGAGATCCATGGCAAAAGTGGATAGTCTGTATGCACCTCAGACAATACTTATGCCAAGCTCGCACCAAAGAGAGAGCATTATAGCAGCTATACCTGCAGATGTTATAGTATGATTGTAACGGAAGTTCACTAAATGGAAACACAGGAACATAACAGCATTAAGCAAATGCTTGTGCAGTAATTACAAAAACTTCTGCGAGATGATGCATGTGTGATGGATCATAAGCACAAGATGTCCTGGGAACACTTTTAGGGGAAGTTGGGGTTTCCAGCTTCAGCAGACAGATTAGAAAAGAGAAAGCGTTTAATACAAAATCTGGATACAGCAAAAAAATCTCTCAATCGATCAAATGTATAACCTATATATGTATACTATATTTATGTGGTGCAAGAGGCGGCTCAAATACTGAAAAAAAAAAAATCTGGTGTGGGACCGCTCGTTCTTCCATCGTATCCTATATCCTCCTGAACAATGAACATAGATCAGATCATTACAAAAGGATTTATTTACATGTCAAATTTGATGCATAAACAACAATCCTCATTGGATTCATACCGACCTTTTTTGCTGGCCCCAACTGTGTGGTTTCATCTGTAGTCGCAGATGTAAGAATCTATTATACACTCCTCCATATCAATCAAAAAATCGAGCCTCCCCATGAACCACCACTTTTATTTCAATTCTTCCCCCTTTCAAAACTCTAACTAGCTAGGCATAGTTGCGGCCAATGCAGTTCGAATGTCCGGAGGCATAGTATCTACAACAGCTTGCAGTTGAGGCCCATATTGGGACCACAATTGAGCAATTGCCTTACCAATAGTGGCTTTTACTTCTATGTCTTCGTCTGTGGAAACTGCCACTTGCCCGAACACATGCACTATTTGCGGAATCAGGGGCAAAATCTGGAAAAGAAAATATTATAATCACTTAGAAAATCCCAACATTCAACCATTTTCAGCGATGTAGAGAAGAGAATCACCTCAGGATGTGAAGCAATAACTAGGTTACATAGGCAACTATATACTGTCATCGATTCACCCAGATCCTCCTTCAATGGCAGTGCAGCAATTAAAACTGGTAAGACCTACAAACAAGACACAATTTGTGAGTTTGCTTTCAAAATTCAAACTGGAAAAGTAAAATCTCTGTGACCTTCACGATTCGAACAGAATTGAGCTGGTACCATTCTGTGCTTCATAAGCATATCATCCAACCATTTGTTACCAATTAGAGAAATTCGGGTGCCATAGATTTTTTTTTTTTATTTGGACGAGATACAACTTTGTATTAGCAAAACAAAGAAGTTTACTATCACTGTCCTCAGCCTGATATTATGGCTGCCTCTATAATTTTCTTAGTTTAATTTCCTTAGTGATCATCATATAATTGTTCATGTAGTTGTCATGAAAATAACGCGAAATAGGTGTTAGCCTAACTAACAAATGAACACAAAAAGAATCAAGATCAAACCTGTGAGAAGGGAATTGCATGTGGTTGTGCCATTATCATCCGAGCAACAGCAGCTGACGCATTATCTCTGACTGCTTCGTCAGACTCATTTTGTCCAAACAATGGATGCAATGAAAAGAGGATGTTGTTGTAATATCTGTACCCTGTTCTTAAGGCTTCAACACAATAAAGCACTTTTATAAACTAGGAAATGGTTGTACAAGTATCTTAACATGGTGTATTGGATACTTCAATGCTACATCACCGCCATTCTTGCACAACTCTCCAACACAAAATGCCGCATTCCTTCTATTGGTTGCCTCCTCAGAGCCCAATTCCTTGATTGCTACTGCCATGATTGCCTACAACAACAGATCTTGCTTTAAGAAAAAGCCAAAAATGAAAACATGCGGTCATAAAACTATCTTCTGTAGATAAATGCAAATTGAGGACTAAAATCTGATTTCGGTTGCTTCTTCTGTTAAGGAAAATGTGATCTCATGATTTATTTTTTCTCAAATAGAGGAATGTTATACCTGTAGGAAATCATGACAGTAGCAATAAAGGAATTAGGTTCTATAGAGGAATCCCATAGCAAATATAATGTTATGTTGAGAGTCGTGCAAGCATGGTAGCAATGTAGTTTTGAAGTATCCAACTCACCATGTTAAGATCATCATACATTTGCTCCTAGTTTAAGGAAATTGCACTACTGTGTTCAAGCCTTCATTCTCTTTTCAGCAGTTGGAGATAATGCATCAGGTTCCATTACCCAGAAGCATGCAATGAAAAGAGAATATTTTTATAGTAATTACGCAATGCTCGTAAGGCTTCAACACAGTAACCCAATTTTCATGACCTGGCAACGAACTGTATGAATATTGTAACATGGTGTACTGGATACTTCAAAAATATAAGTTGACACCATTCTTGCACAACTCTCCACCAAAATGCTACATTTCTTCTATTAGCTGCCTCCTCAAACCCCAATTCTATTATTGCTACTGTCATGATCACTACTACAAAGACATTCCTTTGAGAAGAAAACCATAAAATCCCATCATCTTGAACCTCTCTGATGTACATTAACACAAATCGAACATTAAAGCTTATTTTGCTATGTTTCTGTATAGAGCAATGTACTTCTGATTACCCATTCTTATCAATATGCTACTTTGAATATACAAATAACTCACGTCTACATATGGTACTATAGCAGATCCAATTTCTTGTGCTACTTCAGCAAGGGTTGCAATAACCATCGTTCGATCCCCAGGAGGACGTGTTGCTTTCTAAAAAATCGAAGGATGAGCTTATATACAATCAATTATCACTGATTAATATGTATACGCATATCTTGAAAGGAACAAAGTAAACTTCGACCAATCTCACCGCAAACTGCATCAAAGGATCAAAAAGCTGGCGCAGAAGAGGTTCAAACCCCAATCCCATACATTTTGCAAGTGCTGGAAGTAGATCAGTCACGGCATCCATCAATATTTCATCATGATCATGATCCTCATCATCCCCTTCACTATCTGTATCACCGATTTGCTGACAGACAGCTTCTTGGCGCAGGAGCATCAACAGTCCCTTAGATAACTCTTCCATGTCTGGAACAAGCCAAACCCATTTAGCTGAATCAACGCTGGAGCATAAATAAAAGACTTTATAAAGAATCCCTTACATGGCTCTACGATGGTATAGTTAATCTGCGGCAATATTTCAGCCATGGAAGAGCAAACTGCAGCTACTGTCTCTTTATCATCATCTTCATTGAAGGCCCTAAGATAAAGTTCCATCGCAGTATCTGTAAAAACCATGACAAAGTTAAGCATACGTGATACACTGAGCTATCTGTTTAATCCTGCTTGAGGCATATGCATACACTTACCAAAAACTTCTTTTGCTTGCATAGAAAGATCCTGCAGCAGATATTAAATCTCTCTCTCTCTCTCTATTTCTCTCTGTCTCTCTCTCTAAACTTCACTCACTTCTTCACTAAATGATTTTGCATTGGTCATCTAAAAAGATCTAATGGGAATAAGTCCCATTCATAAATCTTACAATTACAGGAAACAGTGGCACAGACAGTTGAAGTTTTAACTGAAGCATGACTGAATTGCTGGCAAATGAAAATTTTATTTGAGTCAATGAAAGCACAACTGCTTAAAACTGTCTTTGATGACCTACAACACATAAAGATAAGGTCTACAGGAAGAAAATAAAGATGGTTGATACAAGGAATGAGAAACATTTATTGGTCTTTAGAATGAATCTAACTCATCATGTAATTAAGAAAACTCTGCTTCAAAATGGCTTAAATCCAGTATTATGATTAGTTACTTGCCAGAAATATTTTTGAATCGAGAAATGGTTTTTCCAGATCTTCATCCTCTAGAAGCACATGCTGGAGAAAGCATATTTCAAATTGCGAGTAACAAATCAAGGTTCTCATTGTCAATCAACATGCAAACACCTAGGTAAAGGTATGTGTAGCATGTTCCAATAGGAGCTCCTTTTGGCCCAACATGGTTGCAGTTCGTTATATTGAACACTTAAAAGTCCTAAACCTACAAAGCCGTAAATTAAGTCCATGATACTTGCCAGCAGTCAACTTTATATTTTAGAGGGTTCTTGTAGTGAAATAACATGCAAAATACATATAGAATTAAATATGTTGCGATAGAATCTCCTGTGTTTCCCCCATCAAGATTCTAGTTCTATATGTTACGGACAGTCCTAAACCCACAAAACTGAAATTTGAGTTTACAACACTTGCAAGCAAACAGCTTTGGGGAGGTGATATTTTACAATGTAAGTTTGAAGAGCAAAATATTGATTTCTTACCTTTTCTACACCTGGAAATGAAGCCTGCACTGCAGTGAAAACATCTGTAACAAAAAGAATGTATGTCAGATACATGACTATAAAGCATTGACATATTAATGCAGCTGTATGTCTCGAAGCCTAAAAGAAAAAATGTTTACAATAATGCATCGTTAACCATACTTGAAACTCGACAAATGGCTAAATATATTTATCACACCACCATGTACAGCTAAATCACAATAATTCCCAGCAAACATGTTCCATATCCAGAAAGCAAAGAAGCCATACGCTCAAGTCCAACCATGGCTTGAAGCCGCACATCCTCATGAAAGTAACCAGCATGCTTCTTTAAAACGTTCAAAGATTCAGCCAAGTAGCTATTAAGAGGTCAAGTTATAACAAAAAAATTGAGCTTCCAGGCAAGGTTAACACTTCTAAAATAAATTGAATAGACAAAAAGGATACGGAGTAAATGCAGCTTTTGCGTGCAAAGCAAACACTCCCAATGCTTGTGTGGCAGCAGCCTTTTCATCCAACACTCCTGTCCGTACACTGAAGTTCCGCACCCGCTTATTATCATGATGATCTTCATCAGAGGAGACACCTCCGAAGCCATTAGGCATATCTCCATCATCCTCTGATTCATCAGCATCTAGGGCTGTTCCATCATCGAGATTACAAGATTCCAATGCTAGAGGTACAATCCGAGGAAGATACTATAATTTTCATTGTCAAAAACAATCAGAAAAGGTTTGTTTCACAAGCAAATACCATTAACAAACATTGTCACAGCATAAAATTAAAATTTGGACAACCTGGGCTAATCCTTCCCCAAGAATCTCAGCGACATTGCTAAAAAATCCATGTGTATACTCTCGTAATTCACTGTATTCCAATGAGAAACCCTATTTGATTCAAAAAGTAGAGTTACAGCTATCACAATGCACTTTATATAAACCATAAATGTACAAATTCTTGGTCACTTAACTGCAATTGCAGCATCCATAAAATCTGGTAAAATAGGAGCAATCTTTTCAGCACCCACTGCCAGAAAAATAATCCCAACAAGTTCTGTGGCTCTTGCACGTGCAGAAAGATCTTCATCTTTGGTCAACACCATGAAATTCTTCATGAAGTTCAACACTGTTTCTGCATAAGGACCAAAATCTTTCTGGGCTGCTGCTGCAGCTGATCCAATAGCTGACTGGAAAAAGTAACAGGGAGCTCTTATTTTATGTTAATCTAATATATATTTGTGTGTGTACATACACACAGTAGAAAGAAAAAAGAATGTCAACCAAAGTATGCATTACCATGCATGTCTCCTGTAAGTCACGTCGATTACTTTGCAATGCTTGCAACAGTTTTTCCATCAGAGGTTCCAGATATGGAAGGATTTCCGAGCTCAAGTTTTCACAAAATGCAGCAAGTGCATAATACGCTTTCTCCTGTCAAAAGACAACAAACCATCTCCAGTTTGAACAATAGATGGCTTAATTTCATGCGTTCCATGTACTGATTTAGTTGAGTATAACATTATTGACCTGTACATCAGTGGATACATCACTCAAGACATTAAAGATGCAGGGAAGGACTGTCTCATAATGCTCACAGATTTCAGGCTGAAGATGCTCTGCAAATTGCCCTAATGTGAAACTTGCAGCTCCTCGCACATTTTGTGCCGGATCTTGCAAGGCCTGCAGAATCAGCCTTAAAATATCACTCAACTTCTTCTTCATGGATTCAGAGCACCCTTCAGTTATAACGCCAAGAGCCATTATTGAAGCCTCCCGACAGTTGGGATCAGGATTACCAGCAGTCCCCACAGCAAACTCCAAAACCAGTGGAAAGACATATTTCTTGGGTAAGTTAATAGCCATTGTGTCTAAAACTTCAGCAGCCGCACGGTCCATTGACACATCATCCTCATCATGGTTATTAATTTCAGCAAGAAGTGGGCAAACCACCCTCAAAATTGGTTCAACTGCTTTATATTTTACCAGTGTTTTGGATTTGAATTTCGATAGCCAGGAAATGATCTGCATAGACTGAAAAGTCCAAGTTCCAGCAAATGGCTTTTTGAGATATGATTTCTTATCACATCTCATGATAAATTAGATTAAATACAAGAAAGGAACATACTTGATTCCTGACATTCAGCTCTAATTCTCTGTTTGCACATACTTCAAGTGAAAACTGGACAATAGAAGATATAGAAGGCCCGAGTACAGGAACTGGTGACTCCACTAGCTCATCAAATATTTCAAATGCGACTATAGCAACCTCAGTGTTACCATTCGAGAGGCATTCACGAGACACATTCAGAATGTGAGGGATCAGCTCCCGATACATCACCTGACTCAAAAGAGTGCAAAGAAACATATTTTCTTTCATAAGGCTAAAATCAAAGCCAATCCAATACATTTTCTTAAAATATTAATTTGTAAGGTCTAACCTTGAGTACAAACATCGAAATAATATGGTACCCTTAGATTCTCAAAGCATATTCCCCACCATACATTTGCTTGATGAAATACATATACATCACGCACAACAAATGACCATATTTGCTAAGAGTTATCCAATTATAATGTTATTTCTGTGAACAAGTTTGAAAGTGAATCCAACCAAGTCATTAATTTTCAGATGTCTCAAATATTAACTCATAATCCATAACCTTCCGTTACAAACATCAAAATAGTACGGCATCCTAACTCAAAAGATCACAAGAATATTATTACCTTGAACAAGTCTGAAAACCGAAGCCAATTAAATCCATAAATTTTAACTCACAAATGCATAGTGTTGATTTACAAACATTTACATGGTACAGCGTCCTCTTTTTTTTCTTAAAGCATATTTCTTACTATACGTTTGCATGAATACAAAAATACATACACATTACACACAACAAATGACTCCTTATGTATCTCACCACTTCTTCTTCTGTGTCTATACAACCAACAAGTGCACCGACAGCCCTGCGAGAAAATTATATAAAACCATCAGATTGCCATCTTTCCAGTCATAAGTAGAAGAATGCACATAGGATACTCCCATTGTGATTGTGTCTACATACTTCAATGCAGCCATCCGCACTTTACTGCTTTGTGGATCTTGCAACCCTTTTATAAATATTGCCTGTAATGTTGCAAAATGGGGCTTCAAAAAATCTCCAATGGTCTCAGTGAGAGAACAAAACATTATCAGCGCGACCTGATAAAACCGCACGTGAGATTTATAAGTCCCAAACATAAGCCAAGTACATCATTCCCAATACAGTAAAAAATAAATATATTTGTCATCAGTTTAAAGATTAAAGTCAATTAACAAGAAATTAAGCGGAAAATAAGAAGGGTGAGTTGAAAGATAAGAACCTGCATATACCAACTAGATGTTCTCATGATATAATATGTAATGCGCATTTGCCACAGGAAAAAAAGAATGATGAAAACAAGAAAGATATAAATGCCTTACTTCACGATGGTCCTCTTGGACACTTTGACTGCATTGGAGCAAAAATGGCAAGAGCTCAGGCCATTCTCCAGAAGGAACTGCATGCTTGGCAATCACACTCACAACATTTGCACTAGCTCTTTGCACGGGGTGGCTGAGTTACAGCAAAAGACATAATGTCTGCAGTAAGGTAATGAAGTCGAAAGGGATTACTGTTTCCTATTATCTAGCATTGCAGAAAACTGTGATTTAGATAATATCTGAATGCTTTGTGCATCATTGTAGAACTCATCATACAGGAGCATATTTCATCTCATCAAGAACACATACGTGCAGACAAGACATTTGACGACCAAATAAGCTCATCTCATCTCCCAAGAGGTCAGAGAGTAGAACTATGCATCAGGTAAATAAGTTGAGTTTGGTTCAGAAACTGCCAAATGCAGAAAAGGGGATCATGTATGATGGAACAAATCAACTGAAATCTTTGCCTCACATAAAGCACATACACATTGTGAGACCCACTAAACAAGTGAAACATGGAGACCTTCAAAAGAGGTATCACAGAGAAACTTTTGACCGCATATATTCCACAGTTGAGAAAGAGAGAGACAATAGAAGGTAGGGGAAGTAAAACCTGTGTTCTACTGTTATACTCTCCAATAGAGTTGCTTTCACTGAAGTTCGGACTTGAGGGGAGAGCTTCATCCAATGACCCACTATCTTCTTCCGTAGCAGAATTGCTGCAAGCTGCCGAACATTGCTCGAAGGTGCACTCCGGACATGAAGAAGCAAGGCTGATATGATCAGAGGATCTTTTGCTAGCCTCTTGATTTGTTCCTCAGCTTGCCTCCGAGCCTCATTATCTGGCCTCAAAAACTGTAGCAAGAAAAATTCTAGCTGCTCCATTTGATCTGCATGTAGTACAATGCCAATGTATGTACATATGTTGGTGGAAGGTTGTGATGTAGTTTAAAGTAAATTATTCGAATGCTAAAAATGTAGCTAAAAGTAACGAAACTTCGAACTGCAAGCAGTAAAATGTGTATACATAGATGAAATGTCAGGATATAGTTTGAAATACATATACACGACTTAAAAGTTACAGATGTGGCTGAAAGTAATGTTACACTGTACTTTGAAGTGCATATGCATAATTTAAATGTTACTCTGTAGTTTGATCTGCATGCTGTGTAAATTTACACTACAGCATTAAAATGTTACTATATAATTTTGAATAGCTATACAAAATTTAGCCACTACACAAGCAGTTGAAAGTAATGTTACAATGTGCTTGAAGCACATATACATAACCTAAATGTTACAATGTAGTTTAACTTCTATGTAGCATCATGTAAATGTATGTCGAGTGTTGGAATGTTACAATAATTTGAAATTCCTAGGCATGGTTTTTACATTGAAAATGTAACCGAAAATCATGCCATATATATAGTTTGAAGTACATGTGCATAATTCAAGTGT
>JBBBWG010012190.1:0-19919 GCA_037176905.1 Azolla pinnata
CCTTCCCCTATGTCCGCCACTCCTTATATAGGCTGTGGAGTGGGTCGCCATAGTGAAAAACGCAGGAGGAAAAAAAAGTTAGGAAAAAAAACACAGGAGGAAAAAAAAGCTAGGAAAAAAAACGCAGGAAAAATAGAAGTAAAGAACAAAAGTAGAGAGAAAAAAAATCTATTTGGCCGCCTCTTTTGACTAGGAGTCAACGCATCCAGCTCGGTCTATTCAGCACTTGAACTGCATTCGGTCATCTGTTTTTCGAACTATGTAATAGCCGACGAACACACACTTAAAAGGAAAAGGTTTGGCTTTTCCTTATATAATGTTTCTCTATATCTTCTATATGTGGGACATTTTTCTTTCTGCTCCTAGCGCGACCTTTGGCAAAACAGCACAAGACATCCACTTTCAAACCGTGTGAATTTCCCTACATGACACCGTTCGATTGGTCTCCACGATTTTCCGTAAAATCGTCTGCAGGGTCTTGTTTGTACTTTCCGCAAGGCCATTTCCTTGCGGATAGTACACCGTGCTCTTCTGATGAACCACCGCGTAATGCTGCTTGAGGCCACGCACTACGTCGTTGACGAAATGTGCTCCTTGGTCGCTCACGAGCTCTATGGGGCATCCGTATCGACACCATATATACTCGTACAAGAATTTAGCGATGGACGATGCCGTATTGTCACATAAATCTTTTGCCTCCACCCAGTTTGTGCAATAATCCGTCACCACGAGTATATACCTATTACCTGTCTGGGCCGCTGCAGGGTTAAATGGGCCGACAATGTCGAGACCCCATTTCTGGAAGGGTTCAAGCGGGAAAACGGGCTGATGCGGCATCCGTGTCGACTCCTGAGGTTGCCCCGTTCTCTAGCACACATCGCACTCCTTCGCGAATAGGTGTGCGTCCCGCAACACCGTTGGCCAACACAATCTGCTCTACCAGACCTTCCGTGTCGTAACTTCACCTGCATAGTGCCCTCCGGCCACTCCACTGTGACATTCCCGCAGCACGTCCTCTTGCTCGTCCTTCTGTACCACACGTCTCCATACTCCATCCGCGGATTTGTGGTACAAAGTGTCATTCATCAAACTGAAGGCGCAGTTGCATACTCCCAGCCGTTTGCCTTCCGCTTTTGACAACTCCGCTAGTGGGACGCCGTGGCTGAGAAAATATACGATGTCCGTCAGCCACTTATCCGGGTCATCCTTTGGCGTGGCCTCTGGTGTCACCGTCATTACCCCAGCGTCGGGGAAGTCATCCGCCACCCCTGCCGGCGCTTCTCCCGATTCCAACCGTGAGAGGCAATCGACCACTGCATGCTGAGCACCGGGTCGGTGGACTATATCGAACTCGTACTCCTGTAGGAGCAGAGCCCACTGTGCCAGCTTGCCGGTCAGTGATGCCTTGGACACCAGGTATACCAGGGCCGAATGATCTACGTGGAACGTAAACCGCTTCCCCAGCAAATAATGACGAAATTTCGTCACATTGTAGATCATGCCGAGGGCTTCTCGCTCCGTTGTCGAATAATTGCGTTCTCCCTTCGATAGCCGTCGGCTAGCGTACTAGACTGGCCGAAACCAGTTCTTTTCGTACTTCTGCATCAAGACACTGCCGATCGCTATGTCTGATGCGTCCACGAATTACACGTGGAACTCCCGGTTCCAATCCGGGGGTTGTACCACCGGAGCACGTGTCAACAAGAGTTTTAAGGCTGCGAAAGCCTTTTCCTCCTCTTAAGTCCACGTAAACGGTTCCCTATGAACTGCAGCGTGAAGGGGCGTGGCAAAATCTGCCAAATGACGGATCATCCGACTATGCCACCGAATCTGCCCCAAGAATCGGCTCAAAGCCTTGGCGTTATGTGGCGCCGGAGCTTCCAAAATGGCCTTGACCTTGTCGGGGTCCATCACAATTCCGTCTTTGCTCACGATTTGGCCTAGTAGCTTCCCACTGGTGACGGCAAAAGCACACTTCGCCGGATTGAGGCTTAGCCGCGCTTCTGGACACTTTTTGAGGCACAGCTCGACGTGCTGCAAGTGCGCCTTATGCGTTCCGAAGACTGCAAAGTCGTCTAGGAACACTTACATAAATCCAGGGATATACTCTTCGAAAATCTCCATAATAATAAAGTTGTGGCCTTGTCCGGTATACGACCCTTCGTCGTGTGTATCCGGATTTTTCGTCCACCTCGCCGGAATGTCAGCACGTTTTTCGGCCAATCGTGCTTCATTCTAGCGGAGCGTAACCATGGCCGCCCTAACAGGATGGGGTAAGCATTTTGGTGTGGAAAGTCCATGATCACGATGGAAATGGTAAAGGCGTGCCCCTGCACGACCATTTCCAGGTCTGGGATCATGCCGATGGGCCGGACCGAACTCCCATTCGCCATCCGCAGCCAAAATTTGCATGGCTCCCACGTTGTGATTCCCAGCTGCCGACATGTGGCAATACAAATCACGTTGACGCCTGACCCTCCGTCGATTAGAATTCCTGCGATCTTCTGCCCTCCGACGATGGCCTCCATACTCGGGCATTCGCAGTCCATCACACGTTGATCAACTTCGGTCAGTTGTACTGCGGATGTCGTCGGTGTCGTCGTACCCTCCAAGATACATCGGATTCCTTCCCGAAATCTCGGCACTAACCACAACAATTGCTCCAGCGTCATCGTGACCTGTATTCCCGCCAAATCCGGAATGTCAGGCTCCGTTTTGCCGCCAGAAGGGCCCGCAGGTTCCGAAATTGGCTGTTTGCCGCTTGTCGTATGTTGGGTCGCCTAGGTCTGAATCTCCGTGTTCTGGTGAGCATTTTCCTCCTCGACCCAGTGTTGCGCCTGCTCGCAAACTCGGTCCTGCTCCATCCATTGTTCCGTGCGAGCACAGCTGCGCGTCATTACCAACTATACGGCTGGCGTAATGAGGTTGACCGTCGGGGCTTTACTCGTCGACGCTTCCCCTTGGTTTGACGTTTGGCCTGCAGGAGGGTGTGGGCAATCTCTCGCGAAGTGTCCAGGTTGACAATGGCGAAAGCAAAGTTGGTCCTTTCCCGGTCTCCGTCGATCCCACTGCCTGTTGTTCTGCGGCCGAAACAAACCTGGCTCTTGTCGCCGGTCGGCTTCTTCCTGTCTGAATTGACTGTTCTGGAACTGAGGCCGGCCATTGCGCTAAAATGGTCGTCCGCCGCGGATGCCGTTGTGGAACCGGTTGTTATTTCTCTGTCCTTGATTCTGGACTAGTACCGGTTCGACGGCCTGAACCGTTGGTGCGTTCCTCCGGGCCAGCAAGTTATATTCGCACGTCGCCGTTGTGTGCGTTTGTGCTTGGCATAAGACGCATTGCTGTATGCATTCCACGTTGGAATGACCGAACTGTAAGCACAACGTTCATTGTACCGCCTGCTAGAAGGCTTTCTCCTCCGCCTTCGGGGGAGGTGCAATTGCGCGAACTTGGGACAATCCGAGTCCCAGCTGCTGGTGATCCAAATTCAGTGCCCTATTCACGATCTCCGTTAGTGGCACCGTGGTAGCGTCCATCAACGCGAAGGAGGACCGTAGCGGTTCCCGTAAGGCCTTGAGAACCTGACGTTTCTGAATGTCCTCTGCTGGCGGAGTATCCAGCATGACCTGAATGGCTCGAAATCGTAACAAAAAGTCCGCTACCGACTCTCCCGCTTGCTGCTAAAGCGAATAGTATTCCTTCACTACTTCCGTCGGATCCATCTTGACTTGGAAAAGTTCCAGGAACTTGTCCACCAGTTCCTGAAACGTATCGATCGTGCTGATGTCTTGCTGCACGTACCGGCGCGCAGCCTATCCCTCCAAGGACAGCTAGAACTCCACGATCATTGATTGCTTACGTTCCGTCGGAGAAAATCCTTGCATCCCATGATTCACAGCCCATATGGACCGGAATTGCTTGACGTGTGCCGCCGCGTCCGGATGATTAGAGTATTTAGGGTAGGCGTACGACATGATGTCGTCTGCAATTGTCCAACGCTGATTCGTGGGTTTCTGGGAAACACCCGTTCTCTTCGCAACAGTCGGTGATCTGCCAACTACGACTGCTGCCGAAATTTCGAGTCCGTTCGAAATTTCGAGTCCGTTCGAAATTTCGATTTCTTGAGTGTCTGGGACGACCGAGGGCACGAGTCCGTCTGTAACCTTCTCGGTTGGGTGAGACGAGGCCTCCTCAGCCGTGCTCCGTCCAGCGCTGTTCGAGGGTGCGAGTCCATCCGCGATCTCCTCGGTTAGGTACGACGAGGCCTCCTACGTCGTACGATGTTCGAAACGTGCCGAGCGTAGAAGTCCGTCTATGAACGCTTCGAATGGGTACGACGAGGCCTCCTCAGCCACACCTTGTTTGGAACTAGGGCACGGCCCTAGCCTCCAAGCTAGGTCTTCGTATCGGCACCGGTCTTCCGCTGTCCGACTACGATCAACAGGCGGTACGGATGCAGTCCGTCGCGTCCGCAGCGCACTCTCTGAAATGGTTGATTCCTTGTCCAGAGTAGACGACTCGTCCTCCGAGTCGCTGCCTAGTCCAGAATACACGGTCCACCGACCGGTAAAAGATCCTTCGTCCTTGTCACTTACGATGTACGGCGCCCAGTCCGTAGCCTGTGGTTCGATTCTAGCGTTGCTTTCCTCCGATTCGCGTAGTACCTTTTCCGCCGCTGCTTTGGCTTCGGCCGAAAACGACGGGTCTTGGGAGATTATGCTTGCGGCCCTCTGCAAGGCGTTTGTTCTAGTGAACGTAACTCCTGCTGCGCGAACGCTAGATCGTTGTGACGCTTGAGCGACGTCACTGCGGTCCGCTGCACTCCTGGTCCGGGAAGCTAATGCTCGCGCCAAGGATCTTTTGATCCTCCTTGAGTCAGATATCGGGTCGTTCCTAGACGTCATTCATTCGAGATTCTTCGTCTTGAATTCCAATTCAAGTCGTCGTGGTCGCCAAAAGAGTGTTAGCCCTTCAGACGAAAGACTAAGACTTGGTCGTGGTTGAATATGAATGGAGAAATAATCGTAAAGCTACGACTATCCGTAAGTTCCGATTAACACATTTATCCGTTTATCCGTAGATTCCGTAATTCCGTAAACTCCGATTCACTCACGTCAGACACAGAGAATACAAGATTGTGCAAAGCTCCATATATTATTCACAACTCTATTTCCGGACTGATTTTCGGACCCTTTACAAGTAAGCCGCCCGGGCTTTATATAGAAGCTTGGAACCCTTTCGGATCTCCAAGTCTCTATGTACAACACGTCGGTTCGGACCTCCATTGACATCTCTCCGATTTTTTGACGCAATATTATTTCCGTAATTTCCGTAATATTACGGATTTCCGACTTCGTCGTACTTCCGTAATATTCGGCCAACAATGGCTTGCGACAAAGTAGGCTCCGGGAATTTTAGTAGTAGATTTCTAACATCGTTTCGAAGGGCCCCACAAAAATGGCCGCAAAGCGCTTGGTCATCCCACTTAACATCACATGCTAATAATTGGAATTCAGAGGCATAGACAGACACTGAACGCATACCTTGATGTAATGAATAGAGTTTGTTGATGGCTGTTCGACATGAGTTCGTATCCCTAAATGTTGCTTCAAAGTTTGCCAAATAGGCAAGAAAGTTGTGTAAAAGTGGTGATCATGTTTCGGCTAGTGGTGTGAACCATGCTTGCATAACACTTGAGAGAAGGGTCCCAATGAGACCAACTTGACGAAATTCATCCCAATATCGTCGAGTCTGTAGTTTGGTAATAAGCTTAATCTAATTTATGAACCCTCGAAAGTGCGCCCTCGTGCCATCGAGCTTGACAAGCACACTGACCTTGGGCTCCAAGCTTGTAGTGGGATGGAGAGGATCTGGAGAAAGGGTTTATGAGGGACCAAATGCTATAGGGAGAAGATTTATGATGCTAGAGGAGAGTTAGTTTTTCTTCCTCAAGTTCCATTGGCATTCCACCTTGAAGATTCCGTAGCGACTCCCGACGATCGTTATTCTCAATTTGAAGTTCATGCATACCTTCGATAAGCTGATTGCATCTCTCAGTAGAATTGAACATGACAAGGCTTGGGAAACAGGAAGGTGAGCAAACTGGCACGGACAGAGACAAAAGAGTAGACAAAGTTGGGACAGAGATAGAAGAGTAGACAGAGTTACGCCGGAGCAGAGGAGATAACTGGGAAGAAGATAGATGAAGTTGACTATTGATTTTTTAACTGGTGTTATTCACCTTGATTGGGATCAAGGTGAACCCTTGTATTTATATAGTTCTCTGGCTCCTGCAAGCTACAAGAGGGTCCTACATTTAAGGCAAATATGCATGTAGAGGCTTCTAGAAAGTTCCTTAACTTTCTAGAATACCAAACAAAGATATCAAATATATGTATGTTAGTATTTATATCATGAGTTTGTGTTTGATCAGTCGGTTAGAATGATCGGAGCTTCAAGCAAGGTCGTGGGTTCAAAATCCATCTATTTTGTTGCTTATTTACTCCGCATTTTACTACAAATTTGATGCGATTTTTTCTGCAACTTTGATGCTTCGGCACGAGGGTTACTGCAATTTTGACACAAGGTTTACTGCATTTTGACTCGAGATTTACTACATTTTTTATGCGAGTTTTAATGCAAATTTGCCGCGAGTTTTAATGCAACTTTGCTGCGAGTTTTATTACATTTTTCACGCGAGTTTTATTGCATGTTTTATGATAGTTTTACTGCAAATTTGACGCTAATTTATTGCAAATTTGACACTTATTTTAATGCTAATTTAGTGCACGTTTGTTGCAACTTTGTTGCACGTTTACTGATACATATCTAGATGTAGGCCAGTGGGGTGTTGAACTTTTTGGCAATTAACTGAATATTTCGAATCATATTTTTAACCAAAAAAATGTATAGAATTGAAATTATAACGTGAGATATAATTTTGACCAATCACGAAATGTATGAAAATACAATTCACACATGGTCTGTACAAGAAACCGAAAAGTTTCTATGGAGAAGGATAATACTCAATAGGGTTATTATCATTGTAATTATCTTACCCTAATGACAGATTACCAGACCTAGGGTCGGTATGTGCGTCACCTCAGTGTCTATAGGTGATGAAGCACTGCTTAGCTCAGGGTTTTGATTGAGGTCTCGAGGATCCACTGCAGCTTCGCCAACCTTCCAATCAACATTGGTGCCTGGCAGCTCCGGGTGGATTGGTGCTGCTCCGAGATTGAGTGTACGGGGGAGGCATAAGGTGACTACCTACAGTCGAGTCGGTGGACAAGTAACGTCGCAGCATGTCATGTTGCAAGACAACCCATGGGTTGTCTCATGGGATTGGCCCATCTAGGGGTGTGCTCCCAACTATGTAAGGTGTCGCTATACTGGGAGTGGTGGCCAAGCTCGCATCAAACAATGTCGGTCAACCCCTCACCGGTGGGACCGGAGGTGGATGACATGTCATATACAATCGCATCTCATCTGTTGGTGGCATACCACCAAAGTGAATTGACATTAGATGTTTTCAGTCTCTCATGGTAGCATGATATGTATGCCACTCAATATCCAATGTGGGAGGAAATGGTGATCTATCAGCCATCTATCTATTTCCAACTCTAATTATACAAAAGATCATAATTATAACCGATGTACTAGGATATTAACCCTAAACCCTAGTTTCCAAAATTATAATATATTTATACAAACTATTAAAATTATAATAGATGTATACAAAATTAGTAGAATTATTACAGATTTAGGCAAATTTCAAGAAACAATTTCAAACAAATTCAGATAATTTCAAAAATTCTAATAATTTTAGACAAATTTTGACAAATTTCTTATTAATTCAGAAACATTCTTAAAAATTTAGACTAATTCCCCTCAATTCTGACAAATTCTTACAAATTCTGACAATGTTTGACAAATTGCAACAAATTCAGATGAATTCCCACGAATTCGAAAAGTTTCTGAAAATTTCTTACTAATTTCAACAAATTCCCACAAATCCTAACAAAATCTAAGAAATTTCAACAAATTCCAAAAAATTCGGACAAATTTCCCATATTCAAACAATTTTTGACACAAATTCGAACAATTTTCAAATGTGAGGAAGTAGAAATTTCAAATTTCTACACTTACTTTCACTTGTCGCAACTCTTCTAGCAATACTTGTAGCAGTAGGAGCAGTAGGAAGTGCAACAATACATGCCGCAAGTGCGATAGTCAGTAGGCAGTAGGTAGCATGGGCGGCTCCAAGGGCGGCAATCAGGAGCAATGGCTTGGAGGCAAGCAACACGGGGCAGTAGTTAGCAACAGGGGTGGCAGTTAGGAGTAGGGGCGACAGGCAGGTAGCAAGGGGCGGTAGGCAGTCAATAGGAAGGGTCGGCAACAAAGACTAGGAAAAATCAGATTTGGGCAAAAAAAACCCCAAATTCAATGTGTCTTTTGGTGTGCCTATTGATGGACATTTTGCCGTTGGTTTTCTTTAGACAACAAGAAGTTGGTCATCCTTTCGACGTCGCAAATGAGCAAATGGAGGATATGATTAAAGACCTACATGACTCAGCACGTTGGCAAGGATCTGGATGTCTCCCAACTTTAGACTTCTCGATTCTCTTAGATGCTGCTAGAACACGATCATATGATGGAGCCAGCTTCTCACTACTATGAGCATCAATGGAGATCATCAATCTCCAAACATCATATGGATGGAGTAATGTAAGCATAGATGCATTGCTTAGTTTAATAGGGAAGATGTTACCTGATCTGAATCGTCTACTAACTTGGCGTGATGATGCAAGAAAGCACATGATCACATTGCATGGGCTTGACTTCCAGAGATACAATGCATAAATCAATGATTGTGTGGTCTTCCAAGAAGAATTATCATATTTTACCGAATGCCCAAAGTGTGGAGAGGCCAGATATCGATCAGACGAAGCATCAATATACGTTCCTCAAAAGTTTAGTCCCAAAGTTCCTAGTTCAATGTTCTATCATTTAATCAAAGCACGTTACAGCAAAGTCGGCGCAACAGTTGCTACAACTTTGCCGCAACTTTGCAGCAACTTTGCTACAACATAACTTCCAAGTTTATTGCAAGTTTCACTACAAGGTATTAGTCGTTTTGCCGTGATATTTGCCACGAAAATTATTCTGCAAAACTTTATAAAATATCATTGCAAAACTCGCGGCCAATGACATAGAAATTTTGTCGCGAAATAGCCGCAAGTATTTTCGCGAGTATATATATAAGTATATTCAGACTTTATATGCGATCTTATATGCATCTATATTACGCATCATATACGTGAACATATATGCAAACATATACATAACTATATACATGATTCTATACGCAACCATATACGGAAACATATACGCAAATATATACGCAGCATTTAATAGACAGTTTACACGACTTTTGCCGCTGCAAATATTGTTGTTATTGTAGCCGCGAAAAATCTTAATTTTACCATGACTATTACCACGACATTTGCCGTGAGTATTGCCGCAAGATTTTTTGCGAATTATACGCGACTATTGCTGCTATTTTTATGCAAAGTTTGCTGCATATGTTACACGAGTTTTGCTGATATTTTGCACAAAAATTGCTGCAAAGTTTACACGATTTTTGTTGCAAGTTTTTTGTGAGTTTTGCTCCATGTTTTACACGACTATTACTGAAAATTTGACGCAACTTTTGCCGCAAGTTTTATGTGAGGTTTGCTGCAAATTGTATGCGAGTACTACTGCAAACCCGCAAATTTTACGCAAGTTTTGCTGTAAGTTTCTTTGATTATTGCTGTGAGTTTTACACAAATATTTCCGCGAGCTGTACGAGAGCATTACTGCTAGTTTTACATGATTATTGTTGCAAGTTTTGTGTGCTATTTTCTGGAAAGTTGATGTGATTTTACAACAAATTAGACACTTATTTAACGCAAAATTGGATTGTTTGTTGGACGTTTTAAAGCTAATTTAGTGTACATTTGCTGCAAATTTGTTGGTCGGGTGCTAGAATGTTCGGAAATTAACTGAATATTTAGACGTATATTTAAAATAAATCATATTATAGATCTGAAATTAAAGTATAAAATATATATTCAAATCATTAAAAGTATAAAAGTACAATAGAAGTAATGTCTGTACAAGCTAAAACAAAAATAAATAAGGAGAAGGACTGTACTCACTACGGTTATTATCGTTATAAATATCCAACCCTAGTGATAGATGACCAAACCTAGGGTCGGTGTGGGTCACCTCAGTGTCAACCGGTGATGATACGCCATTTTGCTCAGGGTTCAACTCGAGTTCTCAAGCATCCGCTACACCTTCACCTGCCTCCAATATTGGTGCCTTGGCAGCTCTAGCTTTATCCCCAAACCAAGGATTAGCTGATCATCCGTGATCAGTCTGAGACTTTTGAAATACGTCCACGTCTCTCATCATGTATGTAACCGGCAATAGTTCTCATTTGGATACAGCCAGCAACCAACGACCTCCATGTACACAAAAACAAGAACATTAATTAGTTTAAGTTATTTATAAAATTAATTAGTAATATATTAAAGAGAACAATTTTGATCTATGGAGATACTTACAAACTTTGCCCTGAAAGTTGCAGCACCTCCGCTAACCCATCTCGTGGCAAACTCTGACCTCATCTGGGTCGCACGTTGTAGAATTCTAGGCTGTATAGCTCCAGATATGTGTTTCAGGGTAGAACCACTGAGGTTTTGAATTGGGAGATGGATATTTCCAAGAGATTAAGAGAAATATTATTGTAATTAAAGAGAATTGTTACAATTGTGTCCCCAAGTTAGGAGAATAAAATGGAATAATATATAGAAATTAATGAAAGATTTATGGTTTTGAGATTAGCTTTGATTAGGAGAAGCTAGAGATATTAGGAAAGATTAAGATTAATAGAGATTAGGGTTTGGATGAGAGATAAGGGTTTAAAAGAGATATTAGGAAAATTGAGATTAGCAAAGAGATTAAGAAGATTTACATGAACAAAGAGATTAGAGTTTAGAAGAAAGATTAGGAAAGCTTGAGATTAACAAAAAGATTAGGAAGATTGAGGTTAGCAAGGAAATTAAGGGAGATTTAGATTAGCAAAGAGATTAGGGTTTATCAATCGGGTATTAGGGATTTATAGATAGGCATAAGGGTTTTAGTAATGTTTATTAGGGTTCACTAAAAATTGCTCGGGAATGGGGTACCAACTGTGAAATGTTGATATGATCTACCCGATTAACTCATCTCTACATGTCGTGGGGTTGTACACATTCCGGACATGTACTGTCGTCGAGGGTGTAACATGATCGATCAACATCGTGATCACAACCAACACGATCAGGTCTAGAAGTAATGATGTGAAAACTCCTTGGGACTCGATCTGGTCTCGCTTGAGGTGGAGCTCGCGTGACTCAATGAGGCCGAGGCTGATCCCGGGGACGTCGACCGCAGGGTGGTGCCCTTTCTAGGCCGAGTTTACGGGGCAGGCATAGATAGACTCCCTACAATGGAGTCCGTGGACAGGTGATAGTGCCACTGCACGTCGTGTGGCATCATATCTCGAGGGCTGTCTCGTGGGGTTGGCCCACCAAGGGGCGTGCTTCCATCTGTCTAGGGTGTGGCAATACTAGGGGTGGTGGCCAAGCTCGCATCAAATGACCCTGGCCAACTCCTCACTGATGGGACCAGAGGTGGACGCCATACAATATATGGTCCCATCTCCTCTGCTAGTGGCATACCACCAAAGTGTTACGACATCCGATGCTGCCATTCTCTCATGGGTTTCATATCATGCAAGGACCAATCTATTAGCCATCTGTCTATATTTTTGGGTTATAATTAAACAAAAACCCATAATTAAACCCTAAACATTGGTAATTAATACAAATTTCTCAAAATTGCAAACTATTTCATAGATTTCACAAAATTCACCTCAAATTTCACAAATTTCTACAATTTACTCAAAATTCGCCTCTAATTTCACAAATTTCTACAAATATCTCAAAATCGCAAACAAATTCTAATTTTCTCCCAAATTTCCACAAATTTCCCTCAAATTTCCCGAAATTCCCAAATTTTACATTATTCTTTTCAAGTTTAAGAAATTTTACAAATTACTACAATTTTCACAAAATTCACCTCTAATTTCACAAATTTCTCAAATTTGCAAACAAATTTTGGTTTTTTCTACAAATTTCCCCCAACTTTCCCAAAATTATGAAATTTCACATTATTCTTCTCAAGTTTCAGAAATTCCACAAAATTCGCCTGAAATTCACAAATTTCTACTAATTTCACAACGCTGACCTCAAATTTGACAATATTTGCCACATTTCTTCAAATTTCTGCAAATTTCTACAAATTTCACAAGACTTGCCTCAAATTTGACAAAAGTCCACAAATTACTACAAAATTCTACAAATTTCTACAAATTAAACAAATTTCGCCTCAAATTTCTTAAATTTCTACAAATTTCACCTCAAACTTCTAAAATAATAGAAGTTTCTTCAAATTTCCGCAAATTTCTACAAATTACACAAATTTCGCCTAAAATTACACCTCAAATTTCTACAAAATAGTACAATTTTCTTCAAATTTCCACAATTTCTACAAATTTCACAAAAGTCGCCTCAAATTTGACAATATTCGTCGCAAATTTCTGCAAATTTTACAATAGTCGCCTTCAATTTGGCAAAATTTACCTCAAAAGCACGAAGAGCTACTCATCTTGCTAGCAAGAAGCTTGAACATCACTTCCACTGACGATCAGGAGGAGGAGGAGCAGCAAGAGGAGTAGGCTTTGAATCGCAAGTTTAGGTTAGAGGAGCAAGTAGGGTTTGAAGTACAAGACACTACATGGTATTGGTCAGTTTGCCGCGAGTTTTGCTACGAAATTTCTTTTGCGACAGCTCAGGAAAAGTCGCCGCAAAATTCGCAGCAAACGACATTCTGTTTTGCCATGAAATTTTGCCGCGACCATTGCCGCAAGCATTGCCACGACCAGTACCGCGACCATTATTTCCTGTATTACCGCAAGTTTTGCCAGAAGGATTACTGCGAGCTTTAGCATGATAATTTCCGCAACTATTAACGTGACGTTTACCGCGAGTAATATGGCGACTTTTACAGCGAACGTTACCACTACTTAATCGTGACATTACCACAAATTTTACCGCGTCATTTGCTGCAGCATTTACCACGAACTTTGCCGTGATTTTTCTTGCTAATTTGCTGTGAGAATTGCTGCAAGTTTGTAGCGAGTATTGTAGCTGCGAGTGTTGATGTTGCTTTTACCGCGAGCATTGCTGCTCTATTTACCGCGAGATTTGCCGCGGGCTTTGATGTAGGTTTTGCTGCAAGTTTGCCACAAGTTTTACTGCAAGTTTGCCACGAGTGTTGCTGCAATTTTGCCACAATGTTTGCTGCAAGTTTGCCGCGAGTTTTGTTGGACCTTTGCCGCGATTATTGCTAGACATTTGCCAGGACTATTGCTGAAATTTTGCCGCGAGTTTTGCCGCGACTATTGTTTGTCAGTTGCCGGGACTATTGCTACAATTTTGCCGTTAGTTTTGCTACAATTTGCAACGATGTAGCTGGAAACTGGACGCAATTTTAATGGAAATTATACCCTTACTTTCACTTAATATTTTGTGATCGAATGCTAGATTGATCTACAAATAGCGATATATTTAGAATTATATTTTAAAAAATTCAACGGATCTAAAATTAAATTTCACCAAATATATATTACCATGAGAAACGTTGAAAATTACAATACAAGTAAGGACTATACAAGCTGAATGCAAAAAAAAACTAAGGAGAAGGGTCATAGTCACTAGGGTTATTATCATCGTAAATATCTAACCCTCGTGCATTGTGACCAGACTCGGGGTCGGTGTGGCTCACCTCAATGTCAACCGATGATGATGCGCCGCTTTGCTCAGGGTTCTGCTCAAGTTCCTGAGCATCCGTTATACCTTCACCTGCCTCCAAATTCGTATTGCTACCTAGGTCTTCCGACTATATGCCCAAACCTAGAATCAGCTGATCATCCATGATCACTCTGAGACTTTTGAAATACATCCATAACTCTCGTTGTGGATGTAACCGACGATGCTCCTCGTCCGGATACGGCCAGCAACCAACGATCTCCATCTACACAAAAACATTAATCACTTTAATTTATTTATAAAATCAATTAATAATATATTAATTAAGAACTCATTTTTAATTTACACAGATACTTACAAACTTGGCCTTGGAAGCCGTAGCACCTCCGCTACACATCTAACTGCAACAAGACACTACAAGGTATTGGTCTGTTTGCCGCGAGTTTTGTTGCGAAATTTCTATCGCGACAGCTCAGGAAAAGTCGCGGCAAAATTCCCGGCAAACGACATTCTATTTTGCCATGAAATTTTGCCGCGACCATTGCCACAAGCATTGTCACGACCAATACCACGACCTTTACCGCGAGTATTATGGCGACTTTTACCGTGAACTTTACCACTACTTTGTCGGGACATTACCACAAATTTTACCACGTCATATGCTGCAGCATTTACCACAAACTTTGCCGTGATTTTTCTTGCTAATTTGCTGCGAAAATTGCTGCAAGTTTGCAGTTAGTATTGTAGCTCCTTTCCCACGAGGTTGCTGCTGATTTTCTTCTAATTTACCGCGAATTCTCCGCCAAGTTGCTACGACTTTGCCGGGAAGATATTTCAAAATTGTTGTGAGTGTTGATGCTGCTTTTACCGCAAGCACTACTGCTCTGTTTATTGTGAGATTTGTCGTGGGTTTTGACGCAGGTTTTGTTGCAAGTTTGCCACAAGTTTTACTGCAAGTTTGCCTCTACTGTTGCTGCAATTTTGCCACAATGTTTGCTGCAAGTTTGTCGTGAGTTTTGCTAGACATTTCCTGCGACTATTGCTAGACATTTTCCAGGACTATTGTTGCAATTTTGCCACGAGTTTTGCCACGACTATTGTTGGTCAGTTGCCAGGACTATTGCTACAATTTTGCCGCTAGTTTTGCTGTAATTTGAAACGATGTAGCTAGAAACTGGAGGCAATTTTAATGGAAATTATACAAGTGCTAGATCGATCGAAAAATAGCGATATTTTTAGAATTATATTTTAAAAAACTCAAATTATGGATCTAAAATTAAATTTCACCAAATATATATTACCATGAGAAAAGTTGAAAATTACAATACAAGTTAGGACTATACAAGTTGAACGCAAGAAAAAACTAAAGAGAATGGTCATATTCACTAGGGTTATTATCATCGTAAATATCTAACCCTAGTGTATTGTGACCCTTCCGAAGTAAGACGAAGACTTGTCGTGGGGAAATACGAATGGGTACTCTGTTGTTCGATTACGATCCACCGTTCGGAACTTGCGACTATCCGATGATTCAGAGAACCTCTGATTCTACGTAAGCTCCAGAATTCCGATTACTACGATTACTCCGATTCATCGTAGCTTCCGGTTATTCGTAAACTCTGACTCCGACAGATAGACAAATAAGATGAACACAAGATGACAAGATGACGCAAAGTTCTTCTACTATTCACAATATCCGGACTTTTTACAATGCAGACCCCATGGTCTTATATACAGGCTTGGTATCCCATCGAATCACCAAGTTCCTCTATACATACGTCGGTTCGGATCTGAGACGAAACTCTCCGTTTTTCCGAATATCCAATTTTCTGACGGTCTTATTTTCCGTAGTATTACGAATTTACAACTTCGTCGTAATTTCGTAATATCGGCCAACACTATGGCACGCATGTGGGACAGTGTTCCACACGTCGAACCCATAGCAAAAATAAAGTCCAAAAAAATTACAGTGTGTACACTAAGTACAAAAAATTCAGTCCTCGTTTAGGACATGTAAGATTGAGGGCTCTTGCTCATCGGCAGTTTCTTCGTCGTCCTCCACCTCCGTGCTTACGCAGCTTCCGTCGGCTGCGTCGTTGGCACCACTGGTTTGGCTACGGCTTCCATCTCCGTTTGCATCTTCCGAACAAGCTCCTCCTGCTCCGCTAACAACTTCGTAACCTCCTCCCGATGAGAGAAGGCAATTCGCATAAAATCCGTTGTTAGATTTTTCGGCACTGCTTAGCAGATTGCCTTGTCCAGCTTCCAGAATCCGGGTCCCCGAAGATCCCGGTTGGCCTTGTCTGCCCGCAGTACTTGTAACTCCGCCGCTTGTTCTGACCGTCCCTGCAATGTCGTAGCCGTCACAACCTGAATCGCAGCATTCGTCTGTTCTCGGTATTTCTCCACAATTTTCTTCAGGTTGGCCTGAGCCAAAAACGTTTTCTTTCCGAGCTCGCCCGTTAGACGATCGATTTCCTTCTACTACGTTCCCTGAATGTGCCTTGCCTTCTTCAAATCTTTGACTGCCACCGATAGCTCCATTCGCAAGGAACCCAACTCCTCTTGAGCTTGTCGGTGACGTCGGATAGCCGTGTCCCGCTCCTGCTTCAGCTTCTTCGTTTTTGCATTCAGACTATCGACAGCCTGCTTCAATCTGCTGTTTTCTTCGGTTGTGCTCTCGACATCCGCCACAAGTCGTGTCTGAATACGCTTCCACGTTTCCTTGTTCTTCTGTTGTTCCGCGGTCAGCAATTCGAAGGCGGTGGACATCCGTTCATTCTGCTGAGCTTTATCCACATCGCCTCTCAATACTCCGATTTGTCGTCTCAACGACTTGACTTCCGCTTGCGCCTCCCGTAGCTCACGACGAAGTTGTTCTGTGTTGGTACGAGCCCTTCGTTAGGCCTCCATTTCCGCTCATACCCTCGCCAACTCCGGGTCCTTAGCCTCTAGCGTCTTTCGGAGCTCTGCCTGCACCTTCTCTGCCTCCGTCAGAGCCGTGCCTTTCCGCTTCAACGACTGTTCGCAATTCGCGAGTCGTCTCTTCCAAATTGTTGCTTCACGGCCCGCGGTTTCCGAAGTCTCAGCCTCGACCCTTTCGCTCCATGCGCATACCCTTTCCATCGCCGTTTCCAGCATCATCATTATTTCATTCGCTTGCTCCCGAACCGTACGCTCTACTGGTACGACGGCCGTGGCCTCCGTGCTACCCGGCGATGAGGGTGGACTCACTGGAACGGTTTCCCGCTCTGTGTCTGTAGGGTCCCGTGCTGCGTGCTCCTCAGGCGCCTGATCTTCGATCATAGGCGTCGGTGCGTTGACCGTCTCCAAGACTGGCTCCACGCTGTCGTTAGGCCGCACCTCATCCGTACCAAGTACGGGATCTTCTGGTTCCTGTACACTCACCACCTCCGTGGGCAAAATTGCGCTATGTACAGTTGCCGAGTCCAAAATTTCGGCCGTTCCGTCCGGCCTTCCATCAGCTTCTGCGGCCTCCGTTGCTTGTGCGGGGCCTGCCTTCTTTAGCCGAATGACCAACCGGCCCTCGGTGTCCTGCTGCGCCGATCTCTTCCGTTTTTTCTTGCGCTTCTCCCTCGGCGACTTCTTCGGGGGTTCGGGTACGGCAGGCGTGGTCTCCGAATCATCAAGCGTGACGATGTCCACGTCTTCCTCTGCCGCCCCTACTCCGACTTGCGGCGTGTTGGCATCCCAAACTTGGGGTGCGATCGGGATCCGCTCACCAAGATTCCACGTCGGAATTTGGATGTCCGTGAACGCCGCCGTCGTTTCCGCTATCAGCTCTTGTGCCGTCAGCCGCTCTTCTTCCAGCAGAGCCTCCTCTTCTGCCGACGGTTCTGGTGTGGCCTCCGCCATCAGCGTGCTCGGAGCATCAGCCGTCTCCTCTGCCATCGGCGTGTTCTGATGACCTGCCGGCGCCCGTTCGGCTCCTTCCAACGGCCTGACGCGTAATGTTGTACGCGTCGGGGGTCCTTGATCCGGAAACCGTACGACCGCAATCGTACCAGCTTCTTCTCCCCTTGAGGCGGGTCGCCACAACCGCCGTCTCCTCGGCTTGTCCACGACGGGCTCTGGTTCCGGGATCGGTTCGGGTGAGGCTCCTGACGTCCCAATTTCCGAGAGCTCCACTGCTTTTTCCTTTGGCCGCACCTCCTCCGGCCATTTCCCCTTGGCCGGGTCGCACTTTGGCCTTGGCCGTGTCCATCTGCGGTTTCTGGGCTCTTCCTCCGGCGTTGTGGCCTTGGCCGGGTCCCGCTGCCAGCTTCCGGGTCTCTCCTTGCCTGGGGATGGGGTGTAAAACATCCCCAACCAATATGCCAGCGCCGTGGCCCGGTACTTCCGACTTGTCGTCGCATCCCGAACCAGGGCGGCTGACGTGATTGCGGCCCAATCTAGGTCGCGGTTCTCCCACCCAGCTATGACCAAACTGCCACGAATCTTCGTGACAGCCATCGGGTTACTCTGCAACAACATCCACTACGCGCAGAAGCCGGCGTATTCCTTAAACGCCTCACTTTGTCCGCCGATGATCAAAAAGCATTTTGCCGTTGGCGAGTACTCTCCGAAGTACTCCGTCAAGACGGCGTGCTTGTATGTGCCCGCCTCCTTCTCGCCGCCCTCCGGCAAGTCGAGAAATGCGCGGACTGCCTCCGTCGACAGTTCGTACACATCCACCTGCGCCAGAGCCTCCTCTATATTGGCCCATGGTGTCGCGAGCGCCACCCGTAAATATCCGCATAGACCCCGGCGGTTCAATCGTGCCACGAATTGTTGGGAAGGGGCGTTGATCAGCCTCATCTTCGTCGATCGTCAGTTGTCGGAGCGCAAATACAGCTCGTTTCTCGCCGCAGCAATCAGATCAAAGAAAAGAAAAGCAATCCTTCGACTCGTGGTTATAGGGTGGTCCGGCGGTTATAGCAACCGTCTCTTTTCGTGGCACATCGTGTGCGCTGCCCGTCCTTTCTAATTAAAGCGCTCGGCCACGAAAACTAATAATAATAATAAGCATGGCCGCCCACGTCGCTTGTTTGCGTTTTGATTTTCGCCGACTGCCATACCAGGTACTAGTAGCTTTTCGGTCCGTTAGAAAAGTACCGCGAATATCCCGTTTATTCACTCGTGTGGCCTCACACGTGCGGCAGTTATTCCGATTTATTGTTGTACGAGGTTCTTTCATGCGCAAATCCCGAAGATTCGGCCGAAGATCTTCCGAAAGATCTTCCGTAGATTTCCCTACTACTCCCAACCTTGTTCCTTTGTAATTCCGTTTTGACCGAGCCTCCACGGCTTTCCGTAACTTTGTACCTTTACGAAGTTTCGCACCCTCCGGAATTTCGTGCCTTCAGATATCTGCCGTCTTCGTCCGGAATTAGTAGTTTTCGCCGCACCTTACGAACCACATGTCCTTCCGGAATTCTGTCGCACGACCCCCCGCCCCTCCAGAATTTTGTCCACTTGCTTGAGCCACCACCGTAACCGTCGCGAAATCCTACTCGAAATTCTTCGAGTGCGACTCAAGTCCTTCTGAGTCGACATATTCAGGGTCCGTCCTCCTGATACGATTGCGTCCTTACTTCGTCGCCTGACGGAAGGCACCCGCCGGCAGGTCCTCCATCGTCCGTACTGTCCGTAAGCCCGGTACGACTTCGTCGGCCTCCTGCCATAAGGTTACGGCTGCTCTATTCCTTGTTTGTGGTCGCCCATTGTGGTAGTACTTCGCCGAAAAGCATGCCTAATTGGTACGTGCCTCCTTCCTCGTTCACGATCCAGTATGGTCTGGTCCACCGTAACCGTAACGTTCCGGGCATCAAGCCGGATCGTGACTGGAAGAGCAATACAACTTTTCCTTTTCCGAATCGTTCTTCATTCCTTTTCCAGTGCCGGTGTTGTGGAGAAAACTGTCCCTAGGCGGAATCAGCGAGATTCCCCGGAAAGGAGGTCGGCTTCAAAGGGATCAGCAGGTCTGAAAAGAATCGG
>JBBBWG010012201.1:0-17683 GCA_037176905.1 Azolla pinnata
CATTTCAATCTTTCATTTACTTTTTCCAACTTATTAATCCAATCCAACTCGGAGATGATTTACCATACACGTCTGATTTTACATGTGATGACCATTGAAATGAACAATGGTCATTTCAATCTTTCATTTACTTTTTCCAACTTATTAATCCAATCCAACTCGGAGATGATTTACCATACACGTCTGATTTTACATGTGATGACCATTGAAATGAACAATGGTCATTTCAATCTTTCATTTACTTTTTCCAACTTATTAATCCAATCCAACTCGGAGATGATTTACCATACACGTCTGATCTTACATGTCATGACCATTGAAATGACCAATGGTCATTTCAATCTTTCATTTACTTTTTCCAACTTATTAATCCAATCTAACTCGAAGATGATTTACCAGACACGTCTGATTTTACATGTGATGACCATTGACATGACCAATAGTCATTTCGATCTTTCGTTTACTTTTTCCAACTTATTAATCCAATCCAACTCGGAGATGATTTACCAGACACGTTTGATTGCAACAGACGCGAAATGTAAACGCGTACGGTATGCGTATGGTTAATTGTATGGAAGTTTACACAAAACTTGCACAAAGGTTTTTTGTAAGAGTTCTGGGGCTTGGTGTGAACGTGCCCTTAAACTTGGGGTCCTCTAGGGTTTTGAGCGAATTCGGGCACAGAGAAGAGAAGACTTCTGCCACATCTCGCCATCGCCGCACAGACGTGGAAGCGTCGTCGCTCTCCTGCACGCGCCGCAGCTCTCAGCTAACCCTAGCCATGGTATGCGCCCCCCTTCCTGCTGCTTCTCTTCCCTTCGCTCTCCTTTCCTTTCCATGCTCGCGTTTCTTGTCGCTCTCCTTCTCCGCTTCCGTTTTCCTCGCGTTTCCGTCGTTCTTTCCCTGCAATTGTCTCGTCTAAGAAAGAAAATCTGGTTTCGCCGGTTCTTTTGTATCTGCTCTCCTTCCCGTTTCCTTCCCATCCCCGCATTTCCTGTACTGCGCGCTTTCGTTTCATCGCTTTCGTCTCGTTTCCAGCGTTCTTCTTGCAAGTCTCCCGTTTAAGACGAAATCTGGTCTTAGTTTGCGCATCAATTCTTCGCCGCGTTGAGTATATATACCAGTCGGTAGGTGGTATTTCCCTTCCTTTCCGTTTTCGTGCTTTCTTTCCTCTTTTTTTTTTTGCTTCGTTGTTTCCGTTCTTGTTGTGTTCGCTTAGTTCTTTATCGCAAATCTCTCGTCCGAGGAATTTTGTTTCAGGTGTGACATCAATTTCTGCAATTTAAAGTATCGATTTCGACTGGTGATGGTATTTCTGGTTTTTCAAGTTTTGTGTCTCCGTTTTTAGGCCCTTTTGCGTATGTAAACCTATACCATAAACTTCAAATATGGCCACTGCTTTGGAGGATCATTTGATATTGAACTTGGTCTGTATTATTTAGCTTTGTGCTTCTTACTCCTGCACTCATGCAAGTTAGGGTATATGTTTTGATATCGGGTAAATATCTTGATTACAAGCTCATTGAGCTGGTTTGTTTGATCTCATTTCTGATGCCGGGACAAGTGTTTCAAATTCAGATGAGAAGTATATCTTCCTTTCTGGAGACTTTACGTAATTTTATGTGACTTGTCTTTTTAGATTATGTACATGTTAGACGTATGAATGATGAAGCATAGTGTTGCCCATTTTCGTCATTTTGTAGTTATATTCTCTTCCATGACCTTACGATCTGACAGGTGCTCTCAAATGATATAGATCTTCTTCATCCTCCAGCAGAGCTGGAAAAGAAGAAGCACAAGCTCAAACGCCTCGTGCAGTCTCCGAACTCTTTCTTCATGGTAAAGACATTTGACGAAAATAGTGAGAATGATTTGACATATTCTTTGCCATTATTTGATGTCTCCTCCTAATGTTAACTTGACGGACAAAAATTCTTTTTTGTTATGTTTCTTTTGCAGGATGTGAAATGCCAGGGTTGTTTTAGCATGTAAGTACCTCTATCGTTACTTATGTTTCCTATATTATTACGTCAAATCTTGAGCGACGAGTTGATACTAAAAATATTGTGAAGACTTAGCCAATATACAATGTAATTGCACTTTGCTTTAATTTATTTACCAATTCGTTTTTCCATAAATGATAATCTTATTCTTTTCTGCTCGATGATTATTCCTTTTGCTGAATGCATTAAATATTTTGCTGTTATCAATATCTCTTGTGCTTCTTTCTCTAAATAGTTTTATACTTGTCATGGTATTAATGACATTAGAAATGGTCTACTGTATCTAGGAGTTGATGAAAAGTTTCATAGATTCTTTTTCACGATGTAAATGCTAAATGGCTGTGTTGTAGTTCTCTATTCTGAGAATAGCAGGTCCTAGTTCTTTATTGGTTAGTGAGTAGTTTGAATTTATCTTGGTTATCTCAT
Source organism: Azolla pinnata (assembly GCA_037176905.1). Classification (NCBI taxonomy): domain Eukaryota; kingdom Viridiplantae; phylum Streptophyta; class Polypodiopsida; order Salviniales; family Salviniaceae; genus Azolla; species Azolla pinnata. The sequence continues at coordinate 2,430 of JBBBWG010012201.1, forward strand.
TCGGAAATGTTAAGCTTCTATATGATATAGAAGTAGAACTGTCCTGTTTGTCAAGGTACGTTATTTGTTGTTATGCTGAAGATACATCGGTTTCCGTTCTTTACTTGTGATTGGCTACCACTGTAGCAGGTTTACGTTCATTATTTGCTGCTCTTGAAGTTTGAGAGAGTCTTCATTGTTTTTAATGTACCACTTTTGGGGCATGCTACACTTTATTGGTTGTAGGTTCTGTTGTGGTTTGCAGTATTTGTTGTTGTGAGTGTTAGGGATCCATGTAATGAAATGGCCTTATAATCATAGAAGACGACCTTACCATTTTCAAATTATTTTGAGTGCAGAACCACGGTATTCAGCCACTCCCAAACTGTTGTTCTCTGTGGGGGCTGCTCATCAGTGCTATGCCAACCTACAGGTGGAAGAGCTCGATTAACTGAAGGCAGCTCTTTCAGGAAGAAGGGAGATTGAACATGACCAGACCTTGATCTAAAAGCGTTCCTCAGGCACAAATTCTCTCGTCATGGAAAGGTCTGTCAGTCAGGGTGTCCCTGAATGTAGTTAAGAAGTTTTTATCTGTAAGCGAAAATTTTGTTGAGGCTTTGTTATTATGAAGTTCACTTCTGGATTGATTTGTGCCCTTCTTTTCTCGAGGGAATATGACCGATTTTTTATTTCTCGAAAAGAAATATAACTCCGTTAGCCTTGAGCTGTTGGTGTTAAAACTACCAATCTGTGTTTCATTTCCTTTATTTCAAGGGTACATTTTCGCCTGAAATTTGTAATTATGGATTGTCACTAGAGAGTATGTTGTAAACAGTGAAGCAGTGCCGGAATGTGTTTCATTTCCTTTTTCGCCTCAAACTTGTAATTATGAATTGCGAACTGCGAACCAGTACTAAAATCTCGTTCTGTCTACACTTGTTTTTCTTAAATTGTTTTTTATTTCTCTACCAGGTGAATTTGGATCTATGGGTATCGTCGTGGCTTTCATTTTTATGTTTGACTTTGAGTTATTTGTTTTTGTGATCTGGTAAACAGAAATTAGTCTTGCCAAGTTTTGAATTTGCCTGCCATGTTGAGTCCCAAAAGATGGATTTCACTACTAAAACGGAAATCATGCCATGGAAAAAACGATGATTGCCCTAAAAGCATCTCTCTGGTATTTGGATTCCCAAAGGTTCATGATCCGAATAATTGAAATATTGAACTCTGGTGTATTATTGTCAGATCTTTTGCAACAGTCGTAACCAGATGGGAGCTATTATTTTTGGAGGCCTGCTTATACCTGATGCATATTGGATTGCCTTTGCCTCTCATTTCTAGTTACAGTACAGAAGTATGGTAGCTAGAAGGATTGAAGTATGGTATCTTGATAGGTTAATGTTGAAAAGAATATGTGATCATCGATAGACTCTTTGCACAATCACAAATGTCTTTATGAGACAAGCACAATATGCAATGGCCTGATTGTGATTGTGTCTCATGGTGGACTGACCAAACCCTAAACGTGAACGCTCGCTATCGCAAAGACTGAAATCTGAACTTTGAGCGTTTTCGTGGGATTGTGTCCATTGAAATCAAGGGATACTGGAATTCGTCCCTTTTATTTGGCAGTCTTGGACAAAATCTGTTTCCAGATTTAACATAGTTGATAGAAATCTTGGGGTCTTTTCTGAGGCCTGATTTACCAACTAAATACAAGACAATTGGAAGAGTCCATGATTTCTTTACAAATCTGATGGAAGTGAGAGGTTGAAGCAGATTCACAAGAATGAGCTAGTAATTCAGATGCTCAAATGATAGCAATGGCGAAAAAGGGTAGCTGCAATGTGCACCCACTTTTTCATTTTCCTTTCTAGAAATCAGATAGGTTCTCTCCATCAAGCAACTAGCTTCTCGTATGAATCCAAAACATATACTTCTTCCCACTCCTTGCACTATATAAAGTCCTAGGATTTAGAGTACAGTTTACTCAAATCATGTTGGAAAACTCCGTCCAAAATGACATTTACCGCAAGAGGTCTTATAAGTATATAATCAGAATGACATTCTTAAGATTTGGACCTATCATCTTCTATAAAAGTTTTTAACAAACTATTACCCTGGTTTACTTATTTTAAAAGTTATAACTTTGTAATTATATTATATGTTAATCTACAACTCATTAAAATATTGGCTACGGCTATTGCATGACCATCACATAGTCCTAACAACTGTAAAAGCAAAAGTCCTAGCACTATCAACCATTTTAGTTTAACGTCAATCTCACAAGTCTAAAAATTTATTTGAGGAAATAAGAAATAAAAGACTTACAATTCATCTCCCAATCTCACAATTCAAGACATATCAAAACTACCAAAAATTAAAGCCAAAAAAAGTATAGATTAATCTCACTACAAAGATTAAGGCAAGAAGAGAGGTTCGTGCTTGAAGTAGCCCTAACCCCCAATTTGAAATTGTAAAGATTCTGAGGTATCAAGAATTCTTTGATGTTTATAGTAAGCTAAAGCTGAAGATACTTCCTGAGCATCGACCATATGATTATCCAATCTATTTGCAACGAGACAAGCCACAATATGGGGGTCAATTCATAATGTGTCGCACTCAGAATCGAAAATGATTTGAGAATCTTACAAATAGATGAATGAAACATTACTTTTCGCACACATCAACATAATGTTGTGTGGTCGTATAAGTGCCCTAACATTTTTTGTAACATATGACGAATTATATCTCAGACTTCCTTGATGTCATGATAATCTATTTGGGCAACATGTATGGGAGATGCTTGCTTTGATCGCAATCGAGTAGATTTTCTAGAATATATTATACATAACTTTAGAATGAATTCGAACAGACCCAAAGAAGCTACACAGCCTCCCCAACAAGTTGTTGTTTTGGAGCCCAACTCTTTGTAGCGCCACAGCGTCCCCAGGACGTTGGTCCTTGCTGTCAAGTGACACAACCTACGATTGGCCCAGAGCACTTGTATACTTTTATTTTTTTTCGGTTGTTTCGTGTTTTGAGTCGACCCCTGTGGCGCAACACCGATCAAGGTCTTGTATGCTTCCGATTCTACTGTTCCATGGATGTGTCATAATGTTTATTGGTCGGCCAAGTGTGAAACCTGGCCCATTTCAAGGTTTATTGCTGCTTAAACAACGACGAGAAGTTAATCATGGTCACTCGTCCACAAATCCCAAGAGGGGGTTTCGCTTTTCTCTATGATTAATTTGTTTTTTCTGTGGACCGACTTGGGCCCTCGAGTCCTAAGCCATTGGTAAGAGAGATGCCAGTAAAAGAAATCGCAAGAAGAAGATAAGGAGGCAACTGTGGTTTGAGGGAACCTCTCTGTTATCTAGACAAGTATTGGCAAGACCAGCCAACACAACACACACATGTTGTAGACTTGGCACAGAGCATTTCGTGTTTCGATTTGTAGTTGCGCTTTGACCAAGCGAAGCCATTATTGACATTCCCCTTGAAGCTGTCTGTACTAAGCTCATGAAAAAACACGGACCGAGATACCGATTTCAAGCGGAAATGCGTGAAAATATACAGAGAGAGCACAAAGAGAAAAGCAAATTGCTTTTTTTCCCACTTCTTTTCAGATTCGGATAAGGATGATATATATATATATCTTCTCTTTTCATCCCTGATTTATATTTCATATTTGTCAGGGTTTGCATATTTTGAAGTGTTTTGAGACTTTGTATTCAGTTGAATTTGGATTTTGTTCATTCAAATTTCACCAAGTGAAACTAAATTATTCACATATCCATTTACATATTTACTTCTTGTTGGTTCAATTACTCACTCACTCTCTTTTTTTTTTTTGTTGTGTGTGTTTTTTCCATATTCTATGTACAATTGTATGTGTCTTATCTTTTTTACTTGTTATTTTGGAAGTCTTTTTGTTTCTCTCTTTGTTTGGATGTTTACATTGTTTTGAGTTTTTTTTACACACTATTTGGTGCTTTTGAAATTGAAGGCTTTTGTTTTCTCTTTCTTTCTTCTTCTTCTTCTTCTTCTTCTTCTTCTTCTTCATGTGGGCGATTTGTTCTCTGCATCTTCGTCTGCAGAGAGATGCAGAGAATTCAGGGGAAACGGACGAGGCTCACCTCTGCCTTCCTCCGTTGCAGAGCTCCTTACAAGCCCTTCATCAATTCCTCTGCCTGCTCCTTCAGCTCCGGCCCCGCGGACATTGATGACGATCACTGCCCTTCTTCCTCTTCCTCCTCACCCTCTTACAAAGCCGGCATGCACTCCCACTATGGCCCCGGAAAGCTCCTCGGAAAGACTGCCCTCATCACCGGTGCTGGCAAGTAAGCTCCTCTTTTGTTTGTTGCTTTATTTCTTCCCTCTCTGTTTTCAGTGAGGCTTCTCATGCTTTCCTTTTGAAGGATTTTTTGTTGTTCTCGCTGCCATGTTTTCATCACAATTGCTGCATAAACGGTTGGAAAAAATGTCCCCGGGGAATGAGTGGAAGGAAGGAGGATTTTGGAACCACCCCCAACTAAAAATGTGTGGAAGTATATAAGGATTTGGAAGGCTTTGTTTTCTGTTGCCCTTGCTTTTTATCGTGCAATTACTGCAGGACCTGTTTGAGAATGTCCAAGCTCATTAGTTCGAAATGCTGATATCCGTGCGTTATCAAGTAGGAGTGACAGAAGAAAAACGAGAACCGGCACTTATTCAGAAATCAATAAAGTCCATTACTGAAAGTGCTGGTTCAGAAAGGGAAAAGATCTCAAACCACTAACAAATATATTTGAAAGTGTAAGGATTTGAAAGCACTAAACTTAGGAATATGTATGCAGGTATTAGGATTCCAACCTATATGCAAAATCTGAGAGAGCATTGCTTGAGTAAACTATATTATCCTCTTCGGAGATAAAATATGATCTATGAGACCAAAACATAAATGTCTCCAGATGCTACATGTTGAAGTGTGGAGCATTTACTTCTTGATGTTGAAGAACTTTACTGATGAGAGGTTGTATATATCATTGCAGTGGCATTGGCCGACACACTGCTTTCCTTTTTGCTCAAGAAGGGGCCTCAGTTGTTGTTGCTGATAACAGCATCTCAGCTGTTGCAAAGGCATCTGATGCGGTAAAGGAGTTTGGTGGACGATGTGTAGGGTTTTGTGGAGATGTTTCTAATCCAGAAGAAGTTGATGCTATGGTCTCAAAAGCTGAGGTACTCAAGTCTTGTGCTTCTTTATGCTCTTTTTTTTTTTTTTGAATCTTTGCTTCTAAAACCGGTACAGGGTGTTCCTCTAAACCTGAAACGGAGGTGTCAGTTCATTGGTTCTCATTAACCCGTTATTTGTGGATAGATTCTCTTTTGGTGATTTCTCTCTAATATGATTATATTTTTCTTTTAGGAAGCTTTTGGAGGCCTCCATATCGTCTTTAATAATGCTGGGATATTGGATGAGTTGGACTATGATGCAATCAGTACTCCAAGTGATGTGATAGATAGGACTTTGTCTGTGAATCTGAAGGTGCTGATCAATTCATCCTCATCACATTCTAAAGTCTTCATGTTGTTTCATCATGGCATGCTGCCTTTTCTTTCTGTTTACCATTATAATTGAAAGAACCCTCATTAGGTTAAGATTTTTATCGCTTGTCATCAACGGTGCCTATTACTCTCTGTGTGAGTATATGTTGTTCTCCTTCTATGTGCAAATTTTTGGTTTTTGACCCCGTAAAATTGATTGCTTTAAGTTTGTCCAGCTAGCCCTTGAAGTTTTTGTTTTTCATATCAGGGTACAATATATGGGTGTAAATATGGCATCCCTGCCATCAAAAGGTCTGGCGGTGGTTCTATTATAAATGTTTCATCAACGGCATGCCTTGTTGGATCTTCATCTCCCAAGGTCTAGTACTTTATATAAATCATGATGCTGTGATACAGAGTGTTAATTGTGGGTAAAACGAAGAACATACCCATTAAACATAAATTTTGACATGCTAAATTATCTTCCTGTTAGTGACGCAGCCTTCTCGACCATTCTTTCTTGAAAAAAGCATACCATACTTGAACCCTTACCTCGTACACTGTATGGACGTTTTGAGTACATCCCAAATGTTGTTGCCCAAAAGTTCTGTTGAAAACCTGTTGTCATATAGTGAAATATGCAGCTGAAAAGTCGATAATTGTCACAACTTTAGATAACTGAGGTTGCATAAAGTTAGGCAGTGGACGAAAGCGTTGATGGAACTATACGGAGGATTAGCGTTGGAGTTTGGTTTAGGGTTTATCCATACAGTTTCACCAGAGTATGTCCATGTATAGATGTATCCTGATTATTCACCGACAATTGCATGTCATATCCATTTACCAAGCATACGGCATAATCCAGTGTACAGCTCTCTATTGAGAGGGTAAGATTGTGAGCTGTATGTAAGTATAGTTACGATGGACCTTGGCTAGTCATGAATAGCCTGGTCTATTTTGAAAAGGTAAGGATAGCAGATTTGTCTTTTTGCTTCAAACCCAAATACTAAAACAAATAATATGTTCTATCAAATTTCTTGCTTAAAAATATATTCCCTTTCAGATTGCTTACACAGCAAGCAAAGGGGCAATACTTGCCCTGACCCGGGAGCTAGCAGTCTTTCATGCACGTGAAGGTATCCGAATAAATGCATTATGTCCTGGGCCATTGAGAACAAATCTCTTGATGCAGGTTTGTGCTGTTGAAGTGAAGGTGGAAAACAAGATTTTGTCGAAAGGCATCTAATATTTGAGGTTTTTTTATTTCTGATCAGCATCTCAAATTGGATGAGAAATTAGAACGTTTACTGAAGTACATACCAATGGGAAGATTTGGCGAAGCAGCCGAAGTGGCAAAGGCTGCATTGTTCTTGGCATCTTCAGATAGCTCTTTCATGACTGGAGCCAGTCTTATTATTGATGGTGGAATCACATCTGCATTCGATTCTCCTTCCTCGTAATAAAAATATTTGCAAGCTTCGTCCACTTTGAGTCAAATCTTTCGCTGGTTTGGCGAAGCTTTTTCTAATTTCTGTGTCACGCGTATATATAGCATGAAGGAAAGCAGAGTGCAGGCAGGCACTTCCGACATGTGATGGCTGATTCATAGGAGTTGAATAAAGATATTTACTTAACAGGTTATGCACACATTGTCAATAAGATTTTCATCAACATTACACTTGAGATTTCTCAGTATGGAGAAAAAGCTTAAATGGGTTCAGTTTACCAGGTACCATGGTTATTAACATCCCTTCTGCTATTTACAATGCATATCTTTTTCTTAGCATTGTAGATGGTCTCCTACATTCTTAGGGTTCATTCGGTATCTGCATTTTGAGAACTTTTGGGACAGGCAGATTGTTATGTAACATTAGATTGTTGGGTAACTCAGTTACAATCTAACAATGACAAATTGGTGCGTTTTCAGACCTGCTACTGTAAAGCATAATTGTTTTTATTACAGTTCCTATTGCTTTAATTTCATTGGAACTATATCTTTTGGGCTTTGAGATGAGATTTTTCTTCAAATTGATACTGACTGTTCTATGCCCTTTCGCAATCTAACCAATGAACTGTCGAAACTTATGCAATTAATCTTTGGGCCCATTCGACAAACACAAATGAATTCAAGCCAACATCAGTTCTCCTCAGTATTTACAATTTCAAATGATCACAGGAATAAGCCTCTTGATTATTTACAAATTTGTAAGACAGATCATACATGTGATTTCTCCCTCCATCCGAAGGAATCGAAGACCCCAAAACAATCTAAACTTACTCCATCTAAGGGTTTCCATGCTCCTCGCTCCCCTACCTTCTATGATCGAAATCTGTAGAGAGGAATTGGAATCCTTTGAGCGTATCTTGCAGGCCAGTGCTGCTGGCATGCGGATTACTCCGTCTGCGCGCAGCATGCTTGGCATCTGGTGGATATGCTCCATACATGGATTGCAAAGAAGCTCGAAGGTTGACGTCAGATTGCACAGATGCTCGGAGATTCGCCGCCGAAGAAGCTTTTGATTGTGCCGAGGCTCGGAGATTAGCGGTGGGCGAAGCCGCTTTGGGAGCTCGAATGATGTCGGTGGGGGAAGATGGTGATACCCTAGCTTGCAACGGTGGCGATGCTCTCGTACTCGCAGCCTGACAAGCTTTCGCTCCCGGCGATCGGCGACTATCGCCGCGACTCGCAGGCGCTCTTCGGGAGGAATCGATCCGCGAAGGGCCGACCTTCGATTGGCCGGCAGCAAACAATCCCGAACCCGCTCTCCCGTTCTCGGACTGTACAGATGCTCGAACATCGATCGGCAGTCGAGCGACTCTGCTCTTGGGCAATCGAGTGGGCGATGATGATTCGTTGAAGAAGCCCTGGCGGCTCGCGGTTCCCCTTCTCGTGGATGGGCTGCTGGAACCCCTCCCTGTATGAAGAGAAGGATCTGGTAAGCCGTGCTTGCCGCTTGTCGGAGGAGCAGGGCACAACAGGGCCGGTTTCCTTGGGCTCATTGCCCCTGTTCCTCTTCTCGACGGACTCATCATCGCTCCACCCAGTACCGAGTTTCGTCCATTCCGAATCTCCGCTACACCCTGCTCCAAAAAACCAAAACACTCCAAATCTTTCGTCCCCACCGTTTATTTACTTATTGCAAGCACTCAATTCCTTCTCGGACCTAAATCGTCGGAGCACCCCAAAGGTTTCTCTTTGAAATCCTTGAATGCAGAATGTAGCTGGGGGGGGGGGGGATTTCGAACAGTACCTCGGATTACATCTCTCGATCCTACGTTTAATCGTGCATCCGTGTTTGAATCTATAAATCTGCTGCAGAATGCAGCGGGGGCATATTGGCACGCGGGATCCTGACCAATCAGGGCTTCCATGCTAGCAAAATCTTTTTGACCAAAACTTTCTAGACATACCCACTAGCCTCTATTTTTGTACATCTCAATGTTAGAGATGAAATGGAACTTATATACCCAACCCATATTTTCTGAAGTACTTATGATGCAGGTTTTTTCTCTACAAAACATGGGGCACCCAACTTAAACAGGTACTACGTGCTCTCTCATTGAGCTGGATAAGAAGGATGATAATCGTAATTGCTCCGAGTAGAGCAAGCTTAGCAGATAATTCTGCTATAACTTGACTTGTTTACAGAGCTTTGATGTGGCAATCTCTTAAAGAAATATCCAGTATCCAATGCAGCATAAAGAGCTTCCCTGTTTGTATTTCTTACGGGTTGCCCTTGGAATGTCGGAAAAAAAGAAATTTCGATGGAAGAATTGAAAATCACTGCTTATCTATTTTATTTTGATTCACTTACTTTGATGCTCAAACCATTACGAAGGCATCTAGTAGCTTCCCCACTCATGCCTCTTTGGCGACAACTTACATCTGCAAAACATTTTGTCTTTAATCAAAGAATAGTAGCACATTTATCCTTGTGATGAAATAAAACAAGCAAAGCAGACCTCCTAGGAAGAAAGCTTATTCTACCTGGTAGAAACCCAGCATTGGCAGTTGATGTCAAATTAAAGCCCCTGGTTGGGCTTACACCTCCAATCTAGAAATACCGATTATACATTTAGTCAGCAACTGCAGTTAACTAAATATTATTCTTCATTGCCTCTTGCTAAAGAATTTAAGCATTCCATTTTCTGTTAACTTACAGGCCTCAAAGGTCCACTAGACAGTTGCGATTGCTGATACTTGAGAATGTTCCAGTCGAACACATAGTCATATTGAAATCCTAAAATTTATGTCCTAAAACATTTGTTAGCTGACGTTACCATATGATGAGTCATTCAATCATGGGTTTGACATGAACAATACCTAATGTTTGTCGGTCGGTACGTAGCAAATGGTTAAGTTCTTATCTAGAATATTCAATGAATTACAAATATCCAGAAAATGTCTATTGTATATTAATAACTGTAGTTCACATTCCCCCCTGTTAAAGATACAGAAAGGATCAAAGACAAGAATCCATAAAAGAAAAAGAATCATGAAAACACTTGGATAGGTGGTTTTAGAGTCAAGGGTTTAGTATTGCGGTTTCGGCCATCAATTATGTCACTATCTCTTATGAGCAAAAAGAATGTATAATTTACAAGTAGTACCCTCACGGAAGAGAAGGTCGCGAAACATTCCTTTCAGATATGAGTAGTCAGGTTGTGAATCGAAGCGCAATGACCTACAATAGTGAAAATATGATGCAAACTCCGATGGAAAAGAGTAACACAGTGCCTACATGAAAGGAAGATAATAAATGGATCAGAACCACCTCAAAAAATATGTCGCTTTTGCACTTCAGATTGTTAATTTACGGAGAGAAGAAAACAATACCTCAATCGGAGTTTTCATTTTCTTCTCGCTGATCTTTTCGTATTTCTGCTTTTTTGTTCCTGCTTTCAATCCTTGCCAAGGCAAACTGCAAAACGATTGTATCTCATATGTCAGCAATAGCAGTTACATTCACAGCGCAGAAAAATGGGCCAAATCGTCAAATCACAAACACGTCACCTTCCCCGTAGGAAGTACATGAGTACATATCCAAGAGACTCGAGATCATCCCTTCTACTTTGCTCTATAGACAGTAGACATTTTGAAAAATCACACCCGCGTACATACACAAGAAATTTTAGATCGAGCACCATAACTATGTATTACTATCTAATTTACCGATGCCAAAATGAGCATTGATGCTTGCATAGCGAGCTGTCCCAGTTAAATTCATATTCCTCCTGTGATTTCCACCAATAATGAATGTTTAGAGAAACAAGAAAGGATTAAACAGACAGCATAACATCTAAAACTCTTCAGGAAAATCATGATAGACCAGCTAAGAAAATTCATCAAACCCTAAACCCTAAACTTCATCAAACAGGAAAATTCAGATCAAACTTGTTATGAATAAAGGCTGAACACTAGGAGAAACTAGTCCTTCCTCAGTAAATGCCATGGAAATTCTCCGGATAGTATAAGATAAATCATGTTCTGATTCAATTTAATGATTCCTCTTCAATACTGTGAAAGAAAACGGGAGCATATGAGATGTCTATAAAAATCACCTGTAGGCATTGTGCTTGTGTGTCGAGGAGTCTCTATACTTTTTTGCAAGGCCAAAGTCAATGATGTAAACCTGAAAAATGAGAGCAAAAGTATTTCTTTACATAAATCTGCAGCAAGAAACAGATACTTGACCAATGAATGAACTCAAAAGTTTGTGATTTTGGGCATGCCTGGTTTCCCTTCCTTCCAAGGCCCATCAGAAAGTTGTCAGGTTTGATGTCTCGGTGAAGGAAGCTCTTTGCGTGCACATACTCAATCCTACTAAGCTACACACATTTTTGCGAAAACAAGTTTGTACAGCAAAGTGGTCATAAAACGTCACCATCACGATTGTGATAAATTATCTATACAAGTCCTTGGACAAAGAGAGATAGATAAATAATGTTATACGAGCATAACCGTAACTTAACACAAAATACCTTTCTGGTGGTTTTCCCTACTCTTATGTGATTACATGTGGGTTGATTTATATCGGAATAGCTGATCAACTATACCATTTTTTCCAATCTGAGCTAATCCGCACTCACAATTGGGAAAACCATGGAAAAATTTTATCTTGTGAACAATTATGGTTCTGCCCATACCAGGATAGATATGTGGATTAAATAGATAGATTTCTAGAAAAACGTAGACTATTGGAGACTAGAAATATGCTTTTTGGAAAAAGGTGAGATTTGGAATTCATTTGTTTTGAATATTTCAGGGCTCCCAATTATATGTCCCTAAGATCAATCATCATACCATGACAGAAAAGACAGACAAATAATGAGAGACAGAGAGCTTATTCTATTGCAATAATAACAGAATAAGAACAATATGAAGTTCGGTGCTCACCATTTGGTCTGCAAGCATGAGTGCTGTTTTCAGCGAGAACTTTCCATTGCAGAAGTTGAAGAGATCCTCAAGGCTTGGTCCAAGAAGATCTAAAACCAGGACATTGTAATCTCCTTCTATTCCAGACCATCTTATGTTTGGGACACCAGCTATAAATATTGATAAGATACACATATCAAAGTTGTCTGATCAAACCTGAAAAGAGAATCACGTTTTAAGCAAGGGAAAAATTCTTCTTACTGCCCCCTTGCAATATTTTGTAGACTTTCGCCTCATATGCAAGCTGTGGGTGGCTTGTATTCACATTCTCCTGATTCACCCATAAAAAATATCAGAATTAAAATTTAAAGAGGGATCATATTGGTGCTTAGGAATATGATTCCAAACATGAAAGAACTGGGCGTCTAATCATGACGTTGATTAAACGGGGCTAATCCAGAATCTTTTTACATGAGATACTGGAAACCTTTTGATAGTCTGAACTGTGTTTGCGTTTATAAATCGTGGAATAATCAATCGCTAACTTCTTCCTGACAATAATTATATCCTTACCTTTCCATTCCTCATGATGGGTCATTGTGACCTTCATCACCCTCCTTCGGCACTGGTTTTGGACCCCATTATGACACTGATTATTGACCTTTAACTTGACCACAAGTTAATCCAACTATTGATCTTTAATCTCATTGTATGTCACTCTGTTTACTATCATTAACTTTATCATCCTAAATCGAATCTCATATTTGATCCTTAACCTCGACACAATGGAGACAGTCAATGCAATGACCAACTTTAAACGCATCACGACATTGGGAGGATTCAATGCATTTATTGACCTTTAACCTCCCAATGACGGGGAGATAAACCACATTCAAGACTATCGATGAGGCTAAACTGAGGTTAGTGCTAATCGAGTGTTTCAGCACAATCTCATTAATTGATACAATTTACCAATTCATGTGGCACGAAGGATATATGACCAAGGAATATTGATGATGACCATACTGCTATATAAAAGACTTAATCTGATGCAGAGGCTGCAATAAACCGTTCATGATGATTGATGATGAGACAGAGGAACTCACCAGTTTAATTCCAACTTCCTCATTTGTATGAATATTGGTTCCTAAAGAAAAACGCACAAAGAGAGAACCAAATTTTAAGTTTCAGACAATAAAGGAAATTTTTGGAGAGAAGAAGATCAAAGAAAAAAAAATGGAGTGAGAGAGTTTTCAAACTTCTTCTTATACCATTAGAAGGACAGAGGCAGAACCGAAACTATGGATTCAGACAACAGAAATCATCACAAAAAGAATCAAATGGGTATAAAAGGTTGCTCAAATTCTTTCCAATGCCGTTATAAAGGGCAAGAGAGAACCAAAATTTGAGGTTTCAGACACGAAATTCACTGAAGAGAAGACCAGACAACCAAAAGAAGGACAGCACGGAAAGAATACACAAAAGATTTGAATAGGGTTTTCAAATTCCTTCTGATACCATTATAAAGACAGTGAATTGAGAACAGGAGAATGCAGAGGAGAGAGAGAGAGAGAGAGAGAGAGAGAGAGGTACCTAGATATATCTCCCCAAAAGAGCCACTTCCGAGTTTGCGGCCAAGTCGATACTGGTCTGCAACAGGGGTCTCGATTGGCGATGGCATCGAAGAAGACTGGCCTCTCGAATCGAAGGCTCTCAAAAACCTTCGATCGCACAGACAGAGGGAGGAATACGGATCGATCAGGCCAAGAGATCTTTGCCCAAGGTAGAGCCTCCCGTCTCATTCGGGTGTGGCATCAACCATCGGAGTCAGGGATCCCGCCTTCAACCGGAAAGCATCGATTAGGGTTCCATCGATCCTTCTTCACGCCACGGATCCTGTCTCCGACCGGAAAGCGCAGAGATTAGGGTTTCGGAATCTTCTGTTTGTTTCTGCAGACACAGAAGAGGGAGATGGAGATGGAGATGGAGAAGGAGAAGGAAGGTGCGATCCGCGGAAGAGTCTCCCCAGATTCCAGAGAGAGGAAATTCGGAATATTCGGGAATTCGAATCTCGGCGTTTCTCATATTTACGGAAAATACCCCTGGCAAGAACACAAATAGGAAGATCAGAAATAAGATCATAGAATGAAGAAAAGTAGGGTTTAGGGTTTAGGGTTTAAGGTTTAGGGTTAGGGTTTAGGGTTTAGGGTTCAGGCTTTAGGATTAGGGTTAGGGTTCAGGCTTTAGGATTAGGGTCTAGGGTACAGGCTTTAGGATTAGGGTTTAGGGTTCAGGGTTTAGGATTATGGTTTAGGGTTTAGGGTTCAGGGTTTAGGATTAGGGTTTAGGGTTCAGGGTTTAGGATCAAGTTTTAGGGTTCAGGGTTCATGGTTTAGGATTAGGGTTTAGGGTTTAGCATTAGGGTTTAGGATTAGGGGTTTAGGGTTCAGGCTTTAGGATTAGGGTTTAGGGTTTAGGGTGTAGGGTTTAGGATTAGGGCTTCGGATTAGAGTGTGTAGGGTTTAGGATTTAGGATTAGGGCTTCGGATTAGAGTGTGTAGGGTTTAGGATTTAGGATTAGGGCTTCGGATTAGGGTGTGTAGGGCTTAGTGTTTAGGATTAGGGTGTAGGGTTTAGGGTTTAGGACTAGGGTTTAGGGTTTAGGGTTCAAGAGAGTCGTCTCCCCGCGAGCGTTCCGAACCAGCAAAAGAACCGAGCTTCAGAGGCCTACTGAATGTCGATTTGCCTGATTCCCCTTTCAAAGGGTTTTTCTTTCAACCCCAGCTGAGTTTTAGACCAATCGAATCATGATCACCCCAGCTGAATCGCGATTGGCTCCGATCCCCCTTCGAAGGATTCCTTCCACAACAGCTGAATGGCGCTCTTTGCTGGAGTTTCTCAAGCCATGATTTGCTTGATTCCCCTTCAGGGTTCGTATGGCCCCCTTGATTAGAAGGCTTCAAGCCAGATGAATCCCGATTTGCCCGATTCCCCTTCAGAGCCGATGGAATTGCATTTTGCTGTGTTTTGCTTGATCCCCCTTTCAGAGGGTTTTAAAGCCCAACTGAACCACAATTCACGAGTATCTCACGTGATACCCCTTCAAGAGGGAGGCAACTAAATGGCGATCTGTCTTTATTACAGGGTTTCAAGCCAATGGAATCACGACATGCTTGATTCCGCTTTGAGGGTTTCAAGCCACCTAAATGTGTATCAAACTTGATTTACGCCAACCAAACGGTGATTTGCCCCTCGATGCTTTAATTCCCATACTATTGCCATCCCCATGTCAAAACTCATGCCGATCAACAATCAAGAAGATATGGAAAGCTTTTCACCGTCCATAATTGTAAATCATGCATGTTAGCAACCG
>JBBBWG010012212.1:0-19915 GCA_037176905.1 Azolla pinnata
CGGCGGGCGGCGCGCGCGGGGCGGCGGCATCTCGGGCGGCGAGCGGCGGCGCGTGTCGATCGGCGTGGACGCGATCCACGACCCGGCGGTGCTCATCCTGGACGAGCCGACGTCGGGGCTGGACAGCGCGTCGGCGCTGCACGTGATCGAGATGCTGCACGGGATGGCGAAGGCGGGAGCGAGGACGGTGGTGCTCAGCATCCACCAGCCGGGCTACCGCATCATGGAGAGGATCGCGGCGCTCGTGCTGCTGGCGGGGGGCGAGGCGGTGCACCGCGGGACGCTGGCGGCGCTGAGGGCGAGGATGGCGGGGGCGGGGCACCGCATCCCCGCGCACGTGAACGTGCTGGAGTACGCGATGGAGGCGATCGGCGCGGGCGATCTGCAGATCGCAGCGGCGGGCGATCTGCAGATCGCGGCGCCCGAGCGGCAGAGCGTCGGGGGCGTGGCGGCGGCGCCGGGCTTCGCCAACGGCGTGCCGGCGGAGGCTGGCATCCTGACGCGCCGGCTGGCACGCAACCTGTTCCGCACGCCCGAGCTGTTCGCGGCGCGAACCCTGCAGGCGCTCCTCGGCGGGCTGGCGCTGGGCAGCATCTACATGGGCGCGGGCGGCGGCGCCGACGGCGCGCGCAAGCGGCTCGGCTTCTTCGCCTTCACGCTCACCTACCTGCTGTCGTCGACCGTGGAGGCGCTGCCCGTGTTCCTGCGCGAGCGCCGCGTCGTGGCGGCCGAGACCAGCCGCGGCGCCTTCCGCGTCGGCTCCTACGTGCTCGCCAACGTCGCCGTGTTCGCGCCCTTCCTGCTCCTCGTCGCGCTGCTCTACGCGGGCCCCGTCTACTTCATGATCGGGCTCAACCCGTCGCCCGCCGCGTTCGCCTTCTTCGCCGCCGTCGTCTGGCTCGTGCTCCTCATGGCCAACTCCTTCGTCGCCTTCTTCGGCGCGCTCGTGCCCGACTACATCGTCGGCAACTCCGTCATCTCCGGCTTCATGGGCGCCTTCTTCCTCTTCTCGGGCTACTTCATCGCGCAGCCGGACATGCCCGCGTACTGGCGCTTCATGCACTACGTCTCGCTCTTCAAGTACCCGCTCGACGCGCTCCTCATCAACGAGTACGCCACCAGCTCCTCCTGCTTCGGCCCCATCTTCAACGTCTCGCGAGATTCTGACCATCGTCATCATCATCATCCGCCCGCCATCGTCTCCATCTGCTCCCTCACCGGCCCGCAAGTCCTCGACCAGCTCCACCTCTCGCCCGCCGCCAAGTGGCCCAGCGTCGCCATCATGCTCGCCTTCATCGTCGCCTACCGCCTGCTCTGCTACCTCGTGCTCCGCTTCAAAGTATCGCGCCGCACCTGCTGCACTTGATCCTGCCCAAACCCTAACCCTAAAAAACCCTATTTCTTCTCAACCTCCTCCTCCTCCTCCTCCCCCTCCTCTTCCTCCTCCGCCTCCGCCTCCGCCTCCTCCTCCTCCTCTCCTGCGCGTGCCCACCATCTCTCCACTGCACCTCTTTGTCCGCTGAGCAGCGATTGATTCTTTGATCAGCCACAGATCCGTTCACGCAGCAGCACTCGAGCGACAGACAAGATGTGTATACACAAACACACACACACAGAGAGAGAGCGAGAGAGAGAGAGAGAGAGAGAGAGAGAGAGCGCCACAATTCTTCGTCTTCTTCTTCTTCTTCCTGCTGCCGCCATTAACATATTCCACTCCTGCAGCAGCAGCAGCAAGCTGATCTGCCTGTGTCGCTTGCTGATCCCTAGATAGCTCGTAGCTCTTTCTTGCATGGCATCATCCAACTATATTTTGCATTCTATTCATTTTTCATAGCCTTCAAATTGTTTCCCCAACAAACACTTTGGCCCAAATCCATCCACTTTTCCATCATAGATAACTGTGTACAAAATATACTTCACAAGTTACCCAGTGCTTTGGATTCAGACTAGTTGTCCCTCATTCGTTGATGATGCTTCCTTCACCTCAAAAAATCAATCCTAAAGTTTCGATATAATCGTGCTCTAGCATGTTGAAACATGCCACCATTGTCAAATCTCCCCAATGATCTTCTCTAATACGCAATTTCATCTGATTTAATCATGCTCTAGCATGCTTCACATGCCACCATTGTCAAATCTCCCGACTGATCTTCTCTAATATGCAATGTCATTCCATATAATGGTGAATGATCTTCTCTAATATGCAATGTCATTCCATATAATGGTGCTCTTCTCTAATACGCAATTTCACTCTATATAATGGTGAATGATCTTCTGTAATACGCAATGTCATTCCATATAATGGTGCATCTGAGAGTTAGTGAAATAGTTTTTCCTTGGCTTGGGAGAGTAGAGATTGCAAGGCTTTAGAGTTGATGGAGATGGAGGAGCAAATGTTCTATTTTGTGATCAACGCATCTAAGAGTTAGTCAAATAGTTTCTCCTTGGCTTGGGAGAGTAGAGATTGCAAGGCTTTAGAGTCGATGGAGATGGAGGAGCAAATGTTCTATTTTGTGGTCAACGCATCTTAGAGTTAGTCAAATATTTTGTGATCAACGCATCTTAGAGTTAGTCAAATAGTTTTTCCTTGGTCTGCTTGCAGTATCGGCACTAGTTGCTTGGATCATCAAGTGGGGTCCTAATGTCATGATTGAGTAAATGTATAGTCAAATATTAGAATATATTCTCATCTCTCGACACCAACTCATCATGCTCAAATATTAGAATATACGTATTATACTTAAGTAAAAAGTTTATCTTGTAATGACATAGTTTTAGAAAATTCTAGAACATTTTTAAGTAAAAAACATTTCGAAACACTCCATAATATTCTCAAAAATATATTGATTCTCACAATCTACATACTTGCACTTTCATTCATCTCCATCACGAGATTAAACGTTAATCATTGATATATCAATCTATTCTTATTAACACTATTGCATAAAGAATAGGTAATATTAGATCCACTTTAATGATTCGTTCAACAAAAATCTAAGCTTAAAGAATAGTTGTTGTATCTCTAAGGGTTGGTAATGAAACATGTATTGCAAAACTAGTAAATTTGTGGGATTTGTAAATGTAATTTATAAGTAATGTTGATAAAAAAAGTTACAAATAAGACAAAAAAGTCATGCATGTAGAGATGATAACATTTGTATTCAACTATATTTCAGATCAAAACAAGTAAATGTAAGTTTACAATAAACAAGCCAAAACAATTTCAAATGTCATTACTAAAATTTCAAATATGGTCATGAATGAGCTTGCTTAAAATCACACATTCTTATTTTAGATTCAAAATACCAAAATATCAGAAACTATAAAACTTGGTAAAAGAAAACAATTCAAACAAATATTCAAATATTAGATCAAGAGTGATTTGATGCAAACATTTACGATTTTGTTCTAAATCAATAACAAATCATTAACTTCGACAGTATTCTCCATATCAGTTACAACTTGTAGGTCAAATGTTTGTTGTTGAAGTTCATTGTTATCATCATGTCCCAATGGTTCACATGATGGTGCATCTTCAAGATCACCAAATTCACCCACCCGCTTCATTAGCTAAGGGTGCGTTGGTTCTCCTAAGGTAGCTTGGAACCATTCAATATTGCTAATTTGCGTTACACCAACTTCTTCATTACTATCCGGACACTACCATATTCCATTGATCCACATCTTGATGAAAACTAACTTGAGGTTCATTTATTTCTAAACTAATATAGTTTTTTACCTTGTTAAGGGCACAAGCAAGTGTGTTCGTACATGCTATTGCATAACATGTGTTTCGTAAAGCTTTTGTAACTGAATATGCTTGGTCACGACTATAAAAGATCAAAATTCTCCAAAGTGGAGTTGTTATTAACTGTGCAAAGTCTTGGACCATCTTTTCTAATTAGGCATACTTATAAGGCTCTTTGTCATTGATAAAAACCAACTTGCAATCGGAAGCCATATGAAATATTTGCTACATAATCCTTCCTTGGCAAGAGTTTCAACATATCAGCTACATCACCACAATACACTCTATATGAGAGGGGATGCAACTTGTCGGAGGGATGAGAAAATGATTTAAAAATTCCAAACGTATCCACATCTAGTTGTCTAGCCAATAAACGTTGTCGCGTTATTCCGCGCGTGCGCTCGGAAGGGCGGGACCACGGGGGACCTGGACCAAGGAATAATGGAACGGACGGAGGAGCAGCACATAGAGCTTGCAGGGGAGGACGAATAGCAAGCGTGAAGGCAGATTAGATTATCACGAGATCTCACGGAGTTCACGAAGACCCCCGAAATCCACGAAATTCCGGAAAATCCGAAAACTACGAAAGCACGAGACACATGGAATTCCGGAGCTCACGAAACACGCGAAACTCCGAAAATCTGAACCTTACGAATTCCACGAAGATCCGAAATCTGCGAAATTCCGAAATTCTGAAATCCAGGATAGGTCGGATACACACGAAGCCCACGAAACACACGAAAACGCAAACTTCGCGGATTCCACGAAAATCCGGATTACACAGAATACCGGAATGCCGAAAACCCAAAATACCGAAATACCGAAATACACACAGACAACGGGATGGAGATCTGCCGGGAGCACACGGGCTTCTCACGGAGCAGACGCAGCCTCCCGAGTCCGAGACGCCCAAAAGAGAGAGGAGAAGGTTCTTGCTCCGAACCGGCAACACTTCCTCCTAAAAAGAAACCCCCCCCCGACCTTTACCAAACCTCCCGCTTTTATAGCCCAAGCCGAGAGGTCGTTACAACCGGTCACATCACCTCTTTTTCTGATGCTTTCATATCGGCCGACCTAGCCTAGCCTCCATTAATATCAGCCGACCTAGTCCTAGATTCCATTGTGTCAACTGACCCTTTTCGCCGATTCCGCCTAGGAACGGTTTTCTCCACGACAACGTGACTTTTCATGTCGTGCTCTTTCAATATGAAAATTGAAAACTGATTTTCGTAGCATTTCCTTTCCCCCGACTTGGTTTGTGCTCAATAACCATAAACATTCTTTTCATTCAAATCCAATAAAAAGATTCAATAGTTTTTATGAAAACGTTGTAATACTTACCCAATCTCAAAAAAAAGAAAATATTCTTGTAGCGATTTGTATGATGAACTTACTAAGTATTGCTCTTGGACCCCAACTAGAACAATCTAATTTCTTTATCATAACCTCTTGAATTTTCATGGATAGTTTATTACAAAAACAAAATTATGAGAAACATATTAGAAACAAACGAATGAAACATCAAAATCAATGTAATATATGTACTTAGACAATTCAAGCACCATGTCATCAAGATTGAGTAATTCCTTTGATATCATTGGGGATAAAATTGACACAAGGAGTATCGCATCTTTGATTCTCTCTAGGGATCTCAATGGTGTTAGTTTCATATCTTCAACTACTTCTTCTATAGTAAATTCAAGTTTATTATTCTTTGTGGCTTTTGCTTTGACTTGTGGGTCGATCTTCCCTTTCTTCATCTTCTAACCTTTTTACTTCTTTGGATTTCCACATCGTGAAGATGAGGACTTGAAAGCAAGTCAGAACCATGGTTCATACTTTCGAAGGCCATTTGATTTTATAGAGTCGGCCAACACAATGCCAACTTTATTCAAGCATTCTCGACAAAGGCCAGGGTATAGCTTTGGTCTATTATATTGCCTTAACACATTAACACATTCATAGTGGAAAATTTTGATCCCTTTCAATTGATGATATCTTTTGTCGATAATCATTATCGTTATTGTAATCCCATGCCAATAGTTAAGGCTCATATACAGATAGACCAACATAGATTTTTCATTTTGCATACTTGAAGAAATAGGTTGTTGATGTTCCTTCATTAGTTGTCATCTCGCCTCAGCTGAATGAGATCCACCAATAACAAAGTAACAATATTTTTTCGGGATTTACAATATTGAAATCATCCACATCTCCACATTGCGCTAGGTCAACCATCACTAAAAATAAAACCACACTTGCATGTGGGTTGATCTTCATTTTCTTCTTTAAGTTTTGCACATGCAGGTTATGAGGCTCCATTATCTGTAATGGCCTTTGCACTGTAGTTGGATCAATTGAAAGCTTGTTGATAATTGTGATTGGCAAAGTAAAGATATGTCCTTTCTTTATAGCTAGCTTCGACTTCATTATCTGCCGACGAATTGTATTCTATTCGGAAGCAATAATTCCAGACGACGGATCAGCACTAGGATTAATGAGCTTTGTTGCTGAAATGTTATTTTCTAATTGATCATTGCCTTAAAAAGGTTCTTCCTTCTACTGTTTCTTTTTGGGTTTGTTTTGCGCCTTTTGAGTCCTTGATTTCTTTGGTATTCCCGGGGGAGACGATTCCATTAATGGTAATTGAGAACCTAAAGCTTTATTGTCTTTAGTATTATAATACTCTTCAAAAGCAGCTTCACCCGAAATAAAAGGGTGCAGTGTGCTAATAATATTATCTAATTTTGACAACATTACTTCAAGCTTTGGCGGCTCACAACTTGCTAAAATAAGTTTTCCCTCTAAGAGAGTTATTATATTGCATTCGGCCTTTGAAGTTTCCACTTTCATAATAAGATTTGGAGAGTTATCATCTTCATAGTCAATGCGCAAAACCCTCCCATACATAAAAACATGCCTAGACTTGATAGTCTATCTCATGTGACCCTTCCTAAAAGCAAGATCAATCTTGAAGCTTGTTCCTGATACTGCAAGGACCATTCAATATAATGTCATGTCTTTTGGCCCATGTGAAACATATTTTACAAGTCTCTAAGATGGCCTAACAGGCTGGCATGACTCATCAAATAACACTCTCTTTGATGAATCACCAGTAGGGATGTGCATTTGTTTTGGTTGTTGATCCATAAGACTACCTTTAAATGTGAGTTTTTCTCTTTTAATTGGCACTTTAGCCTTATCCCCCCTAATATGCTCTCATGACTGGAAAGGAAACATTCATTTAAAATGGTGTTTAATATTTAAATGAGCATACATTCCGACATGCAAGGTAGGCCATAGCATGGTAGGCCGATGCAATGGGCAAAGCATGGCAGGTCAATGAAAGGGGCAATGCATGGCAAGTCGATTTAGTGCATCAACCAGCCATGCATGGGCAAGCCATATCATGGTAGGTCGATGCAGCGTATCAACCCGCCATGCATACATGGGGCAATGCATAGGAGGTCGATGTGGCACAATCGTGTTAATTATTCTATCTAATTATTCATCTCTCCTTCTTCATCTTGATCTTAAAGCTCTGATGTCACTCCCAACTTGCTGAGTTCATAGCCTCACCATTTGTTGTTCTTTTTTACAACCTTTTTATAATATTTTAAGGTCTAGCTAATTATAGGACATTGTAGAAGAAGTGGTAACATAATTTTATAGATCTGTGGTCGACTGAGAGACTCATGTAATCACTAACCAATCCCCCTTCTATTCTATATGACTCTTCTTTTTATACTATCTTCCTAAACAATTACATTTTTCTTGCCAAGAAAGTGTATTGGCTGTTTCTACTTTGTATTAGCTCAGACTTGATTGGATTGAACCTATCTGTCTATGCTTATTTGTCCGTGGTTTGTGTGACCATGACACTTAACACCAATGACGTGAGGAGGGAGTGAGGCTTAGAGAATCTTCAACTTACATATGATGTTACAGAAATGGAGAGGGAAAGCAGAGGAGAGCAAGAGAGGTGGGTGAGAGACGATGTAAAAGATAGGGTTCACAACCTATTTCAAGTCTAAAAGGACTTTTATAACATACAATAACGATAAATGGAACCTTATATCTATTTTACACACATCCTTTTCTCTGATTCCAAAACTAAACCCTAGTATGCACACACACCAACATAAACATATAACGTACAACTTGAGTTGGTTTGACTTTGTGTTAAGGTTTGTAGTCTAAGGTAAGGTGTTTTAATATAGGTTCTTGGGTTTCTTGATGCAAGGTGTTAACGTCTTATTAATAATTAAGTCAATAACATTAAACAAAAGGAAGAATGGAGGCTAGACCACCTAACCACCCATTATTTGAATGTTAGGAGTGTTACATTTATGTGTCCCTCGAGTAGCTTTGACGTGGACCGTTTCCTTAATATATGGGCACTTTTTACTTTAGATCTGGCTAGAGGTTTTTTTGCCCATGTAACCACATATATATGATATACTTATATGTGGTAGTACATAGTATTTAGGGAAGTTAGAGTTTTATATACAGCTTACTTCACTCATACTATCATAGGTGTTCATTTTAGTGAATAGAAAGCTCTTCCAACTATCCTCTTTCTCCTTCTCCGTGTGATCTTCTTCTCCACTCTTGTGTATGCTTCTATTTGTGTTTCCTCACTCTCACACACCTATAAGTGGTATCAAAGCAAGTTCAACTCCATCTCAACCGATTTTGTGTGCTTCGGTTTCCGCGCGACACTTTAGCAGTGGAAACTATTATCAGATTAGATAAGTTTGAATTTTAGCACTTGGAGAGGATCCCAAGTAGGTCTCCTAAGGTAAACCCCCCCTTCCGAAGCCATTTGTGCAATCAAAATCTCCATCGGAGTTACGAATTGTAAGTTGTGTTAAATTTCGATATTCAGCTTTGCTTTTATTTATATTTTGCTACTTTTAAGTTCTTTATAAGATGGCAAGCAAAAATGACTTGTTTGGCATGCTTCAAGCTGAAGATAAGTTTGATGGGACCAACTATCCCATGTGGTCTCTTACCTGATGAAACATGTTTTAGTTGCAAAGCAATTGTGGAACATAGTTGTGGATATTGACAAGTGACCTGCTAGTTCTACTACACAGCCTGTTGTCATAGATCGAACAACTTCTTCAAGTATAGTGGCGATGCCTTCTCCTCCTACACAAGAGCAATTGAGATGAGATGGAAAGGATGCTCAAGCTCATGCATTGATTGTCCTTTTAAGTGAAGCGACATATTTTCTACATATTCAATCATGTACTACATCAAAACAAGCTTGGAATACTCTTGCTTCCTTGTATCCAGTGCGTAATGAAGCACATGTTGCTTACTTAAGAAAGCATCTTGAAGATGTATGCATGGCTGAAAATGAGACAATGGAGGTATATGTTACATGTATAAAGGATTTGAAAGAGAAATTAGCAAACATTGATGGAGGTATATGTTACATGTATAAAGGATTGCCAGAATCATTCCAAAGTTTTGTTATTACAATTCGTTTGGTTGCTAAAGGAAATCCTAATGTGTATACTTTTGATGAGGGTATATCTCTTCTTTTGCAAGAAGAGCAATTAAGAGCGAATAGAACCACTTTGATTGAAGGAACACAAACACTTGTTATTATACAAAAGGGTAAAAGCAAGTATGGTTCAACTTTGGGTTCATCAAAATCAATGCCTCAATATTCCTCTTCCACTTCTTTATCTCGTGATGGTGATATAGAAACGAAGAAGAGATGCAAGTATAGTCGAAAAGATGGACATACTATTGATGAATTTAAAAAGTTTGCCAAACGGAATGAAAAGAAGAAGGAAATTGGCATGTCCATTGTTGAGAACACACCTAATGCAAAGAATGATAAAGCTAATGTTGCTCAAGATGTTTGGGCATGTGTCATCACATGTAATTATGATTCATCGTGCATGGTTGTGAATGAGGTTAATTCGGATTGGTTTTTTTATAGTGGTGCTTCAAAGCACATCACTTCATGCAAAAGTTTTTTTGCATCTTTGAAAGATGCACCCAAGGGGGGGACACGTGGTGTGTACAAATAATGCTTCCTATCCTATTGTTGGAGTTGGTGAAATTCAACTTACGCCTGCAAATGGAGGTATTGTTACTCTTAAGAATGCATTATATGTGCCTAGTATCAAGAAAAATTTGATTTTAGTACCTAGTATTACCAATGCAGGACTTCATGTACACTTTGTTCATAACAAATATATAGTTCATGATTTTAGCAAGGGTGATGTGATTGTGATGTTAGGGACATTGTGTAATGGTTTGTGTCGAATACGGGCATTTAATGGCCGTGTTCACACTGTCCATAAGTGAACGGGTCATATTTGTAATAAGCCGTAAAGGCTTCAGCCCTAGCTTCGGGGTATAAATACCAAGCTTGTATGGTCATTCTAAGTTGGTTTCTCCAACTCCAGTGAATAGAAGTTCTATTCTTGTGCCTATCTCTCTCTCTCTAACTCTCTCTTGTACTGTCGCTGTCACTTCTCATCGTCTCAGATCTGAAGCCTCCTCCTTCAGATCTGATCTTCTCTTTGGTCTAACCTACCTCTTGACAGCTCCAACATACTGTTGGAAGCTAGTGCATTGTTACACCTGACGGCCTCTCACAACAGTTTGTGTCAGAACCAGGGAAGAGATTGAATGATTGATGGAAGATATAAGAGTAGAGAAGAAAAGAGGAGAGTGGATGGATAACAGAAGAGTGAGTTTATTAGAATAGAATGAGTACAAGAGGAGTTCGATACAAGAAAGGCTTAAGGCTGAAGAGTGGCATTGACTCGAACTGATTTGATATGATGTATATGTCTCTATTTATAGGATTAGCCTAGAGATTTCTAGAAGGTTCTAGAATGTTATATTTCTAGAATATTTTAGGATGCTCTAGAAGGATCTAGAATGTTCTAGAAAGTTCTAGAGTTTTCTCTGAATTCAATAATCACTATATCATGAAAAAGTAGCCTTTAACATTTTATGTCATGATAAGGTACTTCAATGGTTAGGCTTCCCTATCATGTAGTACGAGATTCTAGGTTCAAATCCAGGGGAAACCTAATACTCATTGATTCTTTACACTATCCGCCCTTCTAAAACGATGAGTGTAAGGAGTCGTTAACAATGCAGGTCCGGGCTTCTTGGGATAGTGTCGATACAAGTTGTCGATAAGAGTTTGAGCATTACAAACATTATCGACAGGTTCCCATGTACGATCACTCGAGGAATAGCCGAGCCAATCAACGAGATAATACAATTTGTTACACACAATTTTATAATCGAGAATGGAGGCTACCTCGTACTCCGAGCCATCAGCAAGTTGGAGAGGAGGTGGGGGCAGCATGACACGATGGGGAATCGAGTTGAGAGCTATGAAAGACGGGATGAAGCCGTAAATTTGCAGGAAGATCAAGACGAAAGGTTGCATCATTAGTCCGCTCCGTGATGACAAAAGGACCGAGGCGTTGATAATCTAGCTTATCACATGGCCGAGTAGTCTTGATGTGGCGCCGTAAAAACCATACCCGATTACCAATCTTGAACGGAAACGGAAGACGATGTCGATCTGTATGGGCCTTATTTTGGGCTTGAGCTTTCTGAAGATGTCAAGACAACTCAGACTGAAGCTGTTGCAGGCGATGGAGATGCGGCTTCATGCTAGGATTTGGTGAGAGCACTGGGATGTCCAAGAGACACCATCGAGGATGGTTACCAGTATAGGCGTAGAAAGGTGTCACCTTGGTAGAAGACTGTAGAATGTTATCGTACGCAAATTCTGCAAGATGCAATAGATGACTCCAATCATCTTGTTGGTAACTGATGAAGCATCGAAGATACTGCTCAAGTGTTTGATTCCTGCGCTCTGTTTGGCCATCAGTTTCAGGATGATATGCTGAAGAGAGTTTAAAAGTGATTCGGAGCCCGTCACATAGGTGCTTCCAAAAGTGAGAGATAAATTGCGGACCACAATCACTAATAATGTTGTCTGGAAGACCATGATGGCGAAATACTTCCCGCATAATGATGTCTGATGTTTCTTGATTACAAATGCTCTTGGCACACGGCAAAAAATGTGTCATCTTGGTAAATCAATCCACTACGGTTAAAATAGCATCAAAACCTTGCGAAGGTGGCAGATTTGTAATGAAATCCATAGAAATTGACTGCCATGGCTTGCTTGGTGTCGGCAACAGTTGCAGCAACCCATAAGGATGGTGCTTGGGCATCTAGGTTCGACAACAGATGTCACATGTGCGAACATAATTTTCAACGAATTGCTGTAAAAGATACCACCAAAAGGATCGCTTCACTAGCTCCATGGTCTTGATAATACCAAAGTGTCCAGCCATACGAGCATCATGACAGTGCTCCAACACTTGAAGGCGTGGTGATCAATCAGGGATGTAAAGGAGATTCTTCTAGAAAAGTAAGTTATCTTACCGCTTAAACTCCTTATAAGGTCGAGATGATCCTGACGATGTGGAGCAAGATGCATCACTGGGACCAAGGTGGGCAAAGCCATCCTTTGCAAAATTATCAGTGTGAAGTTGTTGTCGAATAGTATCAAGAAGACTTGAATTCAATGGCGCGTTAGAAACTGTTGTTACTTGTAGTTTTGCTAGACCAATGAGAAATTGCTTTTGATTGTCGAAAGCTGGGTCTCCAAGGCGAGGTGCCAAGTATGAGCACTGAGACAGAGAATCTGCTTGCCCTTGTTGTTTCCTGAGCGGAAAATGATCTTGAAATCAAAGCGAGTTCAAAATTGCATCCACCGAGCTTGTCGCCTATTTAACACTCGAGCCGTCTGCAAATATGTAAGATTTTTGTGGTCTCTATAAATGATGATTTGATGAGCCGAACCTTCCAAGAAATGTATCCATTGCGCAAAAGAGTCAACCACAACTAGTAACTCTTTGTCATGCATCTCATAATTGATCTCTGCAGCATTAAATTTTCTTGAGTGAAACGCGACTGGATGCATCTCCCCATCTTCCCCCAACTATGATAGGATGCTTCCCAGTGCAAAGTCGGATGCATCTCCCCATCTTCCCCTGGCTATGATAGGATGCTTCCCAGTGCAAAGTCGGATGCATCTACCTCAATGGTATATGGCCTCGTTGGATCCACATGAGCTAAGATAGGAGCTGATGTGAATGCCTCTTTTAACTGAGTAAAGGCTTTGTCCACTTCAGGAGTCCATACAAAGGCTTGATTTTTCTTGGTGAGCTGAGTGAGCGGCAAGACAATCTTCGAATAATTCCAGATGAACTTGCGGTAGAAGTTGGCAAATCCAAGAAAACACTGGACATCGCGGACGGAACTTGGAGTTTGTCATTCCACTATGGTTTCAACTTTCCTTGGGTCCATGAAGATACCTTTGGATGAAATTGTGTAACCCAAGAACTCCACTTCTTTGCAATCAAAACTGCACTTCTCGAGTTTGACATAAAGACCATATTCCCTTAAGCGTTGGAGTACTTTTCGCACATGTATATCGTGCTATGCATGTGTTCTAGAGTACATAAGCACATCATCTAGATAGATGATGAGGAATATATCTAGAAAATCTCGGAAAATGTCATTGCCATATGTTAGAAGACGGTGGGAGCAGTTGTAAGCCTGAAAGGCATTACTGTATACTCAAAATGCCCATACCTAGTGCGAAATGCAGTCTTCCACTCATCCCCCGGTTGAATACGGACAAGGTTATATGCACCCCGTAGATCAATTTTGGTAAAATGTTTTGCACCACCAATGCGCTCTAAAAGACCAAGAATTAAAGGTAGAGCATACCTATTTCTTATTGTGACTTTATTTAATCCTCGATAATCCACGACCAAACGAAGGGAGCCATCTTTTTTCTTCACGAAAAAGATAGGAGCACCAGCTAGAGACTTTGAATGTCGAATAAACCCACTTGCAAGATTTTTGTCAATATATGCACGAAGAACCTCAAGCTCCATTGGTGACAGATTGTAGATCGGTCCCCATGGTGGCTCTTTTCCTAGTTGTAGATCAATGGGACAATCGTATGGCCGATGTTTCGGAAGTACACCAGCTTTGGCTTTGTCGAAGAAATCAACATATTCTTGGTATTTTTTTGGAATGGAGATCTCCGACTTTCCTTGAGTGTCATTAGAAGGTGCAACTGATACAACAAATAAGAAGAACTCTTCTTTTGCTCCTCCTGAGTAGCAACTTGTTTGGTAGAGGGTGAGTTGGTAACACTATGCCTTTCTTTGGGAGGATCTTGGGTTCGAGTTTGGACTACTAGCTTTCCTTCTGAAGGGCACCGAATTTCTCATCGTTTCCAATCAATTCTAGGGTTGTGGAGCTCGAACCATGGCAAGCCAAGGACTACTGGGTGCTCGGGGCTACGAATTATGTTGAAGGAAATGACACATCCTAAATTACCTAAGAGTATGTGTATTGGCTCAAATTCCTCTAATATTTTTCCAGAAGCTATGGGACGTCCATCAATCACAACTACAGAAACTGGGCAAGGAAGTGTATGCAAGGTATTTGATGCTTTTGGGTAAAATCTCTATCCATAAAGAAAGAATTGGCTCTGGTATCTAAGAGGGCAGGGAAAGACATTCGACAACTTGGTGTCCTAACTTGTACTTGGGCTGAGAAAACTTTAGTAACATGCTTGGAAGAGATGGAACCCACACTAGGCTGCACAGATCTAGGACTGTCTAACCAAACGGCTTTGATTTTGGCTAGACTTATTCGTTTGACTCCTCTTCTAATTGGCTTCAAGCCTCAAACTTATTGGATAGAGGTGGATTATTAGAGTCACTAGTTGGCATAATTTCTACAATGCTAGACTCATTTTTATTAGCATAGTTAATGTGATGTACCTGACGTGTTGGTCTGTGCAGGCAGTGAATGGCAATATAGCTGGGACCTCCACAATATAAGCATAGTCGATTTGCTCGACGACGTTGTTTCTCTTCATTCGATAATGGTCCTCGACGTCGGGTCATATCAATCTCCATTGGTGTCGGGCTGTCCATTGGCGTTTGACTCCGTGTTTGTCGCGGGGTTGGGATTGGGCCATATTGTTGCCTTGGAGATTGTGTCGTCACTGATGCATAACTTGGCATAAATCTTGATCTTGTTGCTGCTGTTGCTGTCACTCAGACTGACGCTCAAAAAGTCGATTGTCACATCGTATCGCTCGGTTGATAGCTTCTGTGAGGGATTTCGGATCTTTTGGGAAGGTAAGAAGCAAATCTTTTACGTCTCCACTGAGTCCCGAACGAAACTCCTCCATGAGGGTTTGTTCATCCCAAGGAATATCACTTGCAATAAGAAGAAATTTAGCTGCATATGTCAATGCTGGTTGATCCCCTTGCCACAGTGTGCGAATTTTATTGATTGACGTCCTTACACTATTCGTGTCCTCGAAACAAGCTTTAAACTCTTTGATAAATTCTTCAAAGTTGTTGAGTAGCGGAGAATTTGCTTCTAGCAACGGAGCAAACCATGACAATGTCGTGCCAGTTAATAAAATTCCCACTAACCCGACTCGAGAGGAATCCGTCGGATATCGCGTGGGATGCATCTGAATTACCAACCGCACTTGATTGACAAAACCCTGAAAATGTGCTCTTGACCCATCGAATTTAGCTGGAAGTCTAATTTTGGGCTCCTTTACAACTCCTTGGCCTTCGACTTTGACTTGTTGTAGTGCTGCTATTGCCGAATCCAATTGTTGAACCCTTCGTCTAAACTCTTCGTGTATTTGTTGCTTCTCAATAGAAACCTTCTATAAGTCTTCAAACAGTCGTTGATTCTCTAGCTCTAATGCAATAAACTTGCTTTTGAGATTCTCCATTTCCGCAACAAGAGCAAGGTATTCTTGTGGATTGCCAGTAACCATGGGGAAGGGGGTAAAAGAGAAGAAGTTCGAGACAAACTGTCAAAACTAGGGAAGAGATTGAATGATTGATGGAAGATATAAGAGTAGAGAAGAAGAGAGGAGAGTGGATGGATAACAGAAGAGTGAGTTTATTAGAATAGAATGAGTACAAGCGGAGTTCTATATTTATAGGATTAGCCTAGAGATTTCTAGAAGGTTCTAGAATGTTCTATTCCTAGAATATTCTTGGATGCTCTAGAAGGTTCTAAAATGTTGTATAAAGTTTCAAAGTTTTCTCTGAATACAATAATCACTATATCATGAAAAAGTAGCCTTTAGCATTTCATATCATAATAAGATATTTCAATGGTTAGGTTTCCCTATCATGTAGTACGAGATTTTGGGTTCAAATCCAAGGGAAGCTTAATGCTCATTGATTCCTTACAGTTTGTATCGTTTGGATACATATAAGAGAGTTGCCTCAAATGTCTTGCTTACTCACACTCTTTCAATGGTTGAAACAAAGTTATGACATGCTCATTTTGGTCATTTAAACTTCAATAGTTTGCTTTACATGCAAAAGAAAAATATGGTTATCGGTTTGCCAACACTTGAGTCCATTTGAAAGGCATGCGTGTGAAGGTTGTATACTTGGAAAAATGCAGTGTGCGTCTTTTCCCAAAGATGGTGCTACTCATATATTCACGAAAATTGCAACTTGTTCATAGTGATGTATGTGGCCCAATCAAGACACCATCTTTTGGCAAGCATGTATACTTTGTTACCTTCATTGATGATGCAACACGCCATACATGGGTTTATCCTATAAAAGCAAATAATGAAGTATTCTATTACTCCAAGATATTTTTGGCTATGAATGAAAATTTTTGTGGCAACAAGCTTTATGGCTCATCGCATGGATTGTGGCGGTGAATACATGTCACATGAGTTTAATGCTTTTCTTCGTAAGAGGTATTTCTCACCAATGTACAATGTCATATACACCTTAACAAAATGGTGTTGCGGAGCGCAAGAATAAAACACTACTTGAAATGGCAAGATATATGGTTAAGGGAAAGCACCTTCCGTATAAGTTTTGGTTGGACGCAGTGATGTATATAAATTATGTACATACGCGAGCATATACACCTGTATATTAAAATGTAGATGTATATTCATCTATACATTCATACATATATACATATTCACCTATATATGTATGCATAGATGTATATTCACCTATACGTGAATAGCTACATATATATTCAACTATATATGTTTGTTGTTTGCTGCAACATACTTGCAAATTAACTTATATCAGTTGTTTGTTGTAACATAGATGCGTTGTTTGCTGCAACATATATGGATAGATAATTGGATATTAATATATTCATGTATATATATATATACATGTATATTTAGATGTATACACGCATGTTGGTCTATATATGGATAGATAATTGGATATTAATCATTTTATATTGAATTTAGTAAATATATTATCATTGTATGTTGGATGGATTGGGTAGATCACTTGCTTGTTTCAGGTGAGGTGATGGGTTCAAATCTTGCTTTTGACATAATTTTCCAATATAGTCGCGGCAATTTTCTAGCAAATATGCAGCAAACACGCAGCAAAATTGTATGTTTACTACACATTTTGCCGTGAGTTTGTTGCAACATAACCGCGATGTTTGCCGCGAGTTTGCTGCAACATAGCCACACTGTTTGCCACAACTTTTCTGCAACATAACTGCAAATTAACTTATAGTAGTATGTATTCACATGTTTATGCATACATACATGCATATTCATCTAAATATTAAATTTTTCATGCATATTTGTCTTTGTATGCATATATATATATATGTAAATTTGTCTATATATGCACATGTTTGATGTATATTGACTTGTAAATAGGCAGATACAAGTATATTCACTTGTATATTGAAGCCTACATGCAAATTCATCTATATAACCATGCAAAGATGCATATTCACCTATAATGTACAGGTTTTCTTCATATTCATCTGAATACGGACCGCAACTTCTCCGGATACGGTCCGCAACTTCTCTGGATACGGTCCGCACTCATCCCAGCAAAATTACGAAACATGGAGGCTGCAAAAAAGCTACCACCCGCACAAAGTGCTATAGAGTACCCCAAAGAACATAGATAAAAACTATTCTCCAAGGACTGCTTATATCCTGCTAGATCCGAACCTCACCTAATCATGTGGGACATCTTACTTTTCCGCTTCACGAAGTCTTCTATCTTGATTTATCCGTAACTTTAACCGTACTTGCTCGATTAACAGGTCGTAAAATACGTTTGGAAGCTCTTGAGGACCTTAATCTCCTCGTACCAAAGTACTAGGCTAACATAAAATTATTATGTTTCATATCGTGTGTGAAGAGACACACGACATTCACCCCCACCAAACCTGCACATCCTCCGGTATGTGCAAATTTTGGTGAGGTTTCTCCTTTTGATTACTCTGCATCATTATCAATGCTCAAGAAAGAATGTTCTACAGCATTGAATCGAATTTCCAATCTGTCTCTTCTCTTGAAGATCTTGATTCTTTTCCCTTGAAGATCTTGATTCTTTTCCCAGAAATCGGCAAGGCAAGCAGTGTACCATCAAGTTCCGCCAAATGATAGGTCGCATTACCTCTGACTTTCTTCACTACATATGGTCCAAACCATCAATTTTCGAGCCGTACTGTGTTGGTTGTCTAAGCTACTGTAGTAGACAAGTACCCACTCTCCTTCAACGATCTTCCTTGGACGAAGTCGATGTCATTTGTCGAAGTCATTCTTGTTCTTCAATCTTGTGTCCTTTAGCCGTGCTCTAGCGACTTCTATATCTTCTGTCCTCTGCTCCAATTGTCGAATCCTCAAAGCTAGTAGATCTTCTCTGCTTATCTCGTCTTGCCATGGCAATGCCAGCCATGAAACAATACTTTGTTCCGCTGGCATTATTGTCTTTTGTCCGAATATGAGTTCTGCCGGCATGTATCCCGTTACCGTGCTATGAGTAGTCCTGTCAGCCCATAGCGCAAACGGCAATAGACGCGGCCATTCTCCTATTTTCCCGTGGCGAGCTTTCACTAAAGCCTTCACAATCGGTCCATGTCCACGTTCCACTTTCCCGTTCACTTCCGGATTGTACGCTGTCGCGTTGTTCCGCGTGTGCGGTCGGAAGGGCGGGACCACGAGGGTACTGGACCGAGGAATGTTAGACAGATGGAGACGCAGATCAATGGCGTCGCTGCGGAGGGCGAGCGGAGGTTGTGGACGCAAGCCGGGTCCACGTCGACCCATGAGCCCCCTCGGAAACCCGGGATCACGGGGTTTCCGATGACCGGAATCTTACGGAATTCCGTAAGACCTCGAGCACGCAGACTCCACGAAAACACTGCTTACACGAAGAGTCAGACTGTTATTAGAATACAGAATACACGGCGGTAGTGAGATGGAGATCTGCCGGGAGCACACGGGCGTCCCGTGGAGCAGAAGAAGCCTCTCGAGTCCTAGAACTGAAAAGAGAGGAGAGGCTCTGGCCGTAATCCAGCAGCACTTTGTCCTCGAAACCCTCAAAAGACCCGCCTTACTCTTACGAATCCTCCCCCTTTTATAGTTCAAGGAGGGAGGACGTTTTGACCTGTCCCATCGACGCATTAACGTCGACCGGCCTACCTTTTTTATTATATCTATCTTACGAGCCGTCCTACTGACTAACAACTAACTCCTTTCGCATCAGCCGGCCTATCCTAGTGGCCTGAATTCCGTTCAGATAGGCCAGCCTACCCGGTAGGCCAGATTCCTTTTAGACCTGCCGATCCCTTTCGAAGCAGATTTCTTTTCTGAGGGATCCTGCCGATTCCGCCTAGGGACAGTTTTCTTCACGACATCCGCCCCCACCTAACCGCGCATCCACCGATATGCGCCAACAACTACCTCTGGAGAAAACCGGCCCCAGCTTAGGTTGCCTCTTTCGGGTCGCCACCTGTTCCGTTCCCGTCATCATCGCTTTCCCCGTTCTCCAGGTCCGAGCTGTCCTCGTGTCGCTTCTTGAACGCTTTGATCCTCTTTTCGGCTACCGGCACTGCTATTCTTGTTCCGTCGAGTTCCGCGAGATGGTAGGTTCTGTTGTCGTTGACGCTCGTCACTACGTAAGGTCCGAACCACCGTCTTGCGAATTTCCGCGTTGCCTTGTGCTGGTGGTCGAGACTGCTGTCGTACACGAGGACCCAGTCGCCTTCCTCGATCTTCTTTGGTCGGAGCCG
>JBBBWG010012223.1:0-80920 GCA_037176905.1 Azolla pinnata
AGAGAGAGAGAGAGAGAGAGAGAGAGAGAGAGAGAGAGAGAGAGAGAGAGAGAGAGAGAGAGAGATGAAACAAATAAAAGAGTTGTTGTGGGATATTCGTTTGGTCCATTGGAAAAAGAAAGAGGAACGAAATGAATAGACACACCATTTATTTTATACCTGGGTATGAGAGACAAGGAAATAGAACAATTTTAGCATAGTGTCATGCTATGGAGGAGAGGGAGCATGAAATGGAAAATGTTATGATTGGAATTTATTTAGTGCTTGAGAGAGAGATAGAAGCAACATTTGCATAATTCAAAAATAAAGGGGTGTGAAATGGCAATGAGTCTGCTCGAGAGACTCATAGCCATTTCACACCCCTTTAGATATGCGGAAATGAAAACATAAATAAGTCAGTAGAACCGTTGAAGTACTGGCTAGTCTCGTTAGTTAAGCGCTTATCATTATGAGGTTAGATGAACCATTGGTTGGTCTGTGGAATCTCAAGTCAACATAGACAGATTAAGAGGAGAGAAGCACCATTCGTATTTGCAGATAATAGTCTTGATTTGTAGTTTGTGCCCTACATACTTGTCTATCTAATATTCTGATCTCTTTAGGATGTTATCGTAAGACTCTACTTGTATAGCCCTTGATGACATGCAATATGAGGAATGGTGGAGCTACCAAAAGTTGTGTTTTTTTACAAGAGTTGTAGTTACGTTGTTCTCCTGCATATTAAAATCATTAAAATGACTCCTATAAGTAGGTTCTAACAACTCTACCTTAGACTATGGAGAAAGTGTTCTATATCAGGGGGCCTAATGAGGTGCATTATGTGTTAATAGGGTTTTTTAGATGTCCATCTTCCTATATAAAAGGGCATCTTGGGACTGATCTGTGCTCATTCGGTGTCAGATATAATGATTTCATTCAGATACAGAGTCAAAAACTCAATCAGAAAAAATATATCAACAGTCTTTTGCATTATAAATGATGAACTAGTGTGTCACTGGAATACCTAGGAGAGAAGAAACTGAAGAAGAAAAAAGGTAAAGGTAAATAATCGGTAGTCTTAAAGCTCTATGGATAAATGCAACTTTGAACAGGTTATGGAGAATGGGAATTCCAGACCTCAAGAACCATAAAAAACCTTATATGCATGTGTTTAAGAGAGATAGAGATATAGAGAGAGAGGTTCGAAATGATGTACTCATTAATGTCTTAACATGCCTTTTCTCATACCTGCAGGAAACTTTGGAGGGAGTAAAGGCTGATGAGGTGAGAGCTAAAGAAAGAAAAATATTCTAATTTCCTCTAAAAGCCCAAATTGACTTATGAGACAAATAATTCATGTCAAATCATACTGAAGTAAAGTCAAGGCAATTTTGTCAGTGCACACGACAGAATGATTTTGAAACCATTTACAAGCATGAAATGCACAATTAATATCTATGGGTTGAATAGTAGTGAAAGGGACACTATATTCAAGGTTGGTTGTTTCAAATGAGGAAGTTCATAACAAAGTCCACCAAGTGCACTCTGCATCTAACGGGATGGATGTTCTGATAGCTGGGGTTTCCTCTTTCATTGTTAGCTCTTGGCATATAGTCTATGCTGACGCCTTAGAAAACTCAGAAAGGGGAGCATGGGATATTAGGAGTAGTCTGTGATTCCCAATTGCTATTGTAAGGTTTAAAACTGCATACTTATGAAGCTCGAATAGGCTTTGGCCAAAGTGGCTTTTGAGTGCATGTGCACATGATTTTTCTCTCTTCAATACAATTTGCGGATTCTTTTTATGAATGGAAAGTTCTCTTCCTGCTTATATACTCTAGCTGGTGGGAGGAAACATTGAGTTGGGTTATCTTTTTGTGAGCAACTAAAATCCATGCAAATATCCATGTAACTTGGTTTTTGTTGTAAGAAATTCATAATATGGTTTTTAGAGCAATCCATTTTCGCAGGGTTTAGGGTTTAGGGTCTTAATTTCTTTAGAAATTGTGAAGGCTGTCACAATTTGTCTGTCCCATACAATTCTTCTACCTAAACCAATACTAATATGCTGCTTTTTAAGGAGCCCTATTGTTATAAGAATCATTGTTTAGGTGCTTCTTTTTACTTCTTCTCATTTTTATTGTAGAAAATCTCTATCTGTCCATCACTCTATAACACATTGCCTTGTGTTTATTTTGTAATCATCTTCTATTCAGCTTGTGTTATGGAATAATCAATTGGGTGTTGGATCAATCTGCAGTACTATGAAGAGAACTCTCATGGAGTTGAAATATTTACTCGAAGCTGGTTGCCAGTTTCAGGTGCCTTAAAAGCAACTGTATTCTTTTGCCATGGATATGGTGATACATGCACTTTTTTCTTCGAAGGTAGACCTTTTTTACATTGATTGTTTTTGGTAGTTTTGTAAACAGATTCATCTTTAATAGATTCCTTACACACATTATAGGAGTTGGACGAAAGCTAGCTAAAGCTGGATATGCAGTATTTGGAATGGATTACCCTGGTTTCGGCCTTTCATCAGGGTTGCATGGCTATATTCCCGAATTCACTAAGCTGGTGGCTGATGTTATTGAGAACTACTCTAAAATCAAAGGTTGAGTTTTGAAGTTTTTTACCGTTTAAACCATTTTCGTATTTAGCCGGGTGGACTCTTAAACGTGGAACTGTGTATGTGGTTAATATATTTTGCGACCCTTTTCACTAATTATACGTCTTTATTTAACAGAGAAACCAGAATTTAAACGCCTTCCTTGTTTCCTTTTTGGGGAATCTATGGGTGGAGCAGTGGCACTCATGATTCACCTCAAGCAACCTGATGCTTGGAATGGTGCGATTCTTGTTGCTCCTATGTGCAAGGTATATACTTAATATTCTTTATTTGCACCTCTTTTGTCCAATTTAGCATTGTATGCTCATTTGATTCACGTCATGGCAGATGGCCCCAGATATGTATCCACCTTGGTTACTCCTGAGAATTTTAATTATGCTCTCCTATTTCTTTCCAACTGCAAAGCTTGTACCTGATAAGAACTTGGCAGACATGGCCTTCCAGGACGTAAAAAAGCGGAAACAGGTATTCTGGTTAAACAGAATAAGGAAATATTGGCTTCTGTTTATAGCTATATATTTTGAAGAGAATCTTTTACTGAGTTTGTAAGTCTATATTTGTTATCATCATCAGACTGCATATAATGTCGTGGCTTACAAAGATAAACCGCGTTTGAGAACTGCACTACAGATACTGAAAGCTACCGATGAGATTTCAAGCAAGCTGAATAAGGTACTAAACAGCAGCTAAAGTGCATGAACTGATGTTATGTATGGTCATGTCGTATCCAGCATACAATGACCAATGTGTGTCTGGTGCATATAGATGCATACATCCATCCATACATACATAATGTATGTATCTATGTGCCAATCTGTAGCTTTCTATACTCTAGAGAATGTGTGTGTTCCTTTCCCTCATCATGCTAAATAACTCGTGAAATGTCTAGCCAGTGTTTTTAAGTCACATCTTGGGTTCAGCCGCCTTATTGTCCTGCACAGCTTGAGAGAATAGGCTTGTTAAGTCGTAAGTTTTAGCCAGGATAAGATTGTAAAGCATACACTTTATGATTACACCATTTTCTTTATATATTTAGTTGTATTGATGTTATGGGCAGTCATACTTCATAAATAGAGAGGTCCTTGTATAGATTATCTTCACAATGGAAACAGTATATTATTTTCACTAATATCTGTCTTTATTGCGTGTGAATAATATAATTAATGGCAGGTGTCATTGCCCTTGTTGGTTTTGCATGGTGAGCTTGATATTGTAACGGATCCATCAGTTAGCAAGAGCCTTCATGAACAGGCCAAGAGTACTGACAAAACTCTTCACATCTTCAAGAATGCATGGCACAGTATTCTAGAAGGAGAATCAGATAGTGTCATTTTGCAAGTATTTGGTAACATTAAATCATGGCTTGATTCACATGCTGATATTGGAAGCCAATAATTTGAGTGGCTAATTTTTGGTTAATTCACAAGAAAAAAGCTCATTCGCAAGCATATCCAAAGTGAAAGTTGTAACATAGAAAGAAAATATTGGGATTGGATTGTCAAGAGTAAATCATAAATCATAAATCATAATCTGGTCATCTTCTCTCAACATATTTGTTAGTTTGATTATCATTGGTCCTTGATCGTAATCTGGCTATCTTCTCTTGACCTATTTGCTAGTTTGGTTTCTATGCGTGAGTCATCAAGAGAGTAATTAGTTTTCAAATAGAATGCCATATTGTACTTACCATATTCTGTACTTTGCACAACAGAACACTTGCACTATTAAAATTTCTCATATACATGAGCGTATGCAAATGCTCATTTTTCTTTGACAATAACGCCCAATTGGATGTGCGAGTCGAATTGGCAACTAACGTATAACTTGTTTTGCAAAATAAACCATGATTGGAGCTTCCCTTCTTTATGTAAAATGCACACTTGGATTCAACCTATGGTTCCCATGTTTAGTTGTGTAGAGTGAAGGGAGCCTGCATTACTCACATTCTATCATTTATGCGAAATTGGAAGCCAAATAAGACATAGAGGTTATCCACTCAATGGCTCTACACAAATGGCATATCATTTGTAGATGAGAGTCACGTAGGCATTTTGGTGAATGAAAAGAGATTACATAAGACAAGAAGTTACAACCTTAACAACGAGGAGGTTAACCATGACCTCTACACATTGTAGCAGAGTAGCCTAAATTGCATAGGGAATTAGAAGAGGGAATGTAGTTTTGAAGAAACGAAGAGTTGTTTCCTTGCCATCTATAGATCGAGGGAGGAACAAAGAGACATTATTAATCAATAAACATGGGTTTTTCTTTACAAAACCAAAAGTGCGTGTTAGTGTAACGATGCTTTGGCTGTTTTGCTGATCTATTGCTTGTTTTAGTGTTTTCCTGCTCGATGATGCTAGCAATGCGTGTACAAACAGAAGTGCATAACAATTGCTTGTTTGTGTGTTTTCTTGCTTGATGCTAGCAATGCGTGTACAAACAAAAGTGCAGAAGAACCATTCTCCACATTCCATCTCGCTGCGAACTTTTGAAGAGTGATTCCTCGCACAAACAGCAAGCCACCACGTCGACAAAACTTACGCCCCGATTTGACGAGTTAGTGACTAAGCAACTCAGGGTTTAGGGTTTAATCAACAGAGCTCGCCTTTTTTTTTGTGTGTTTCAATTGGTATGTATACAATGACTTGAAGAGTAGATATATACGTATACGTATAAACCATTGGTAGTGAAAATGAGAACAGTGGTAGTTAATTGGGGCATCTAGCGCCGTTGGATGGTGCTGGATTCTGGGCCGTCCGATTTAGGGTTTTAAATTCCGAGTCTGATGGCATTTCTGCTGCACGGCAAAGAAGGAAAGAGACGAAGAGACGACGACGACGACGACGACGACGACGAAGAAGAAGAATCAGGAC
This sequence comes from Azolla pinnata, assembly GCA_037176905.1. NCBI lineage: Eukaryota > Viridiplantae > Streptophyta > Polypodiopsida > Salviniales > Salviniaceae > Azolla > Azolla pinnata. The sequence continues at coordinate 5,485 of JBBBWG010012223.1, forward strand.
GCGTGATGGTTACCTTCCGGGTAAGGATACTGACACTGATACAGACACAGCACAGAGGAAGAGGGAGAGTTTTTGTTTTCCTTTTCCATTGCCTGCTCTTCTTGGAGACGGAACACAAAAGAGATTGAAGGAAATGTATGTGCATGCGTCTGCTTGTTTGACGGGGAGAGGCCGCGCTATTTAGGTCAGGGTTAGGTTTCTTGGGGTTCGGAACCATCTTGTCACGATGGAATTGTGTAAGGACGTCACTGGAGACGGTGGCATTCTTGCCGTCCTTGAATCTGAAAGCGAAGATCGTCCTTTTGCTTAGATGACACAGATGGAGATAATTGTATGATGGGGATGGTGCTGCTGCTGCTGCGGATGATGACGAGACCATGATAGGAGAGCTAGTAGAGTTCTGTGCCATATGTTGTACTGTTAATCAAATGTATAAGAGATTTTCTGTACTCCAGATGTGAAGCTTTTTTCCTAATGCTAGATGTTTCAGAGATTCTGTGTACTCCAGTTAGCTTTCCTCTTTTGTTAGAAATTGCACTCGTTATCCTTATAAGAGAGAGTTGATGGACTTACATGGTGAACAAGGTAAATACATACAATTTTTCTCTCATCTTGAATGTGGTATTGATTTGAGAAGTAGAGTGGAATGCAGGGCCCTTCCTTGAAAAAGAAGGATGAATTGGAAGATAAGATTTCTTTTGTGAATCAGAATGAAAAATAGGAGAATTGAAAACAAATACTACTGAAGACAAAAGCTTTGGATGTGGTTATTGGAAGTGAGAAGGGAGATTTAATCGTGAGACTGTCCGTGAGGGAAAGATGAAACTTTGTTACATTGATAACGAGCTTGAGAGATGGATGAGTTGGTGAGAGAAAAGAGCTTATGAATTTGAGGGAGTATTTAAATGTCAACAAACTTTACGAAAGAAGAAATGATTGAGTTTTGAGGAGCTGTCCAAACTGTCAGTTTGATTATTGTAACAATTTGTTGCAGTGAAACGCAATCATGATTCAGTTAAAAAATAAATAATTTCTAAAGCATGAGAGATTTTATTTTTGCACTTGTAGTTCCATCAGTACCAAGTTGTAGGAAGGGCATTGCCTACTGCAACGGATGAGCAGCCAAAGATATATCGGATGAAGCTCTGGGCTACAAATGAAGTTCGAGCAAAATCAAAATTTTGGTAACTTCTGAATGAATAGTTTCTTTGTTTCTTCCATGTCTATGTTTTGCTTTCTGCTCCAATAGTACTTCACAACAGAGACTCTTTGGTCTGATTCGTTGTAGTTCCATGTTTCTGTTAATCTTTTATGTGCTGTTTTGGATATCTTTGATGATTTATGGAAAAATGTATGCGTAATTAACTTTATGAGGCCTTGTAACTTAGAATGTTCCCTGGATGGCTATTATTTCTGATGTTTTAAGTGGTGAAGAGCTTTTAACTTAGATGACACTCCCCTCCTTTCGTCATCTCTCTGGTCCTTCATTTTCCTGACAAGCGTTTGAATGCAGGTACTTTTTACGGAAATTAAAGAAAGTGAAGAGATCTCATGGTCAAATCCTCGCCATCAATGAGGTAAGAGCATGGTTTTACGTACTTCTAGACTTGTCTTGTTTATTAACTTGGCTCATATATGAGTGAACTGTGGAAGCATGCAAACATAAACTTGGTGTACGTCTAACTTTTACTTGAAAGCTGCTATTACAACCGAGTTTCTCTGCTTGTGCAGAGAATTAACATGCCAAAGCATGTTAGTTCTCTCTTTTATCCCATTTTCAACAATTTGTTCCATCTTCCCATGTTCCTGAGCTATATTTGAACAACAAAGTATTCAGCAGTTTCAATATGTATGCAAAGGGAAGAGGGTTAATGAGTGAGTGAGCTTATTGTGTGCAAGTTCAGCATCTAGAGGCTCTGAGGAGTAGAAGAGAGATTCAGTTGACAGGTCTACAATCTAATTTGATACAATTGTCTCGTTAATTCTTTTTTCATCTAGATCTTTGAGAAGAAGCCTACAACAATCAAGAATTATGGGATCTGGGTGCGCTACCAAAGCCGGACAGGGTATCACAACATGTACAAGGAGTACCGGGATACCACATTGAATGGTGCTGTTGAGCAAATGTATGATGAGATGGCTTCTCGTCATCGTGTAAGATCACCATGCATTCAGATCATTAAGACGGCTACAGTTCCGGCAAAGCTCTGCAAGCGTGAGAACACAAAGCAATTTCATGACTCGAAGATCAAATTTCCCTTGATCTTGAGGAAGATTCGCCCCCCAAGCAGGAAGCTGAAGACAACATACAAGGCAACAAGGCCAAATACATTTGTTTAGATTTTAGTGTGTTAGGAGTTTCAATTTACATGAGGAATGAGTGGCCATAGTATGTGGTGGATATCATATATTGGGGTTATTATATCATTTGAGCTGAGAAGTTTTGGACTCCCATTTCCTTTCTTGTTACCATCTCTCTCTGTAGAAAGACTGCTTCAAAAATCTAAAAGTTGGTTTTGTCTTTGGAATATTGATGTGTTTACGATTAAGGGGTTTGATGCTTACAGTTGTAAAGAGGAATATGGGGTACAAAGGCAAACTGTGTCAAGTTCTTCCTAGCCAGTTGTATGCTGCAGAATAAATTTTCTAAAATTAATGGTACATGTTGGCTTGGAGCTTGCATCTGTCATTGGGTTTGCATTGCTTGGGGCTACATGTTGCTCACATCACAGTGATCTTGGGTTATTTTACAGATTTAGTCATTGAGGAATATTAAGCTGTTTTGAACCAAGTAAAGAGAGATTTATTGAACACAATACAGAATTGTACTGATGATTGGTCGTAGTATGTGAATATGAAGTCACAAAACCTCATGTCATATACGTGTTCAAAGAGAGAGATTGTGTACAGCGGTTTACATCACTCATTGGAGCGTTCATGAGCACAGCTACAGCACATCCATCATTTGAAAAGCTCAATGATGGGTATCTGTAGCCGTGTTTATCAGATCAAGAGAAGTTTCGGCATCAGTAACCGCCATCTTCTTGAGAATTGCACCTATGAAAACATATCATTTGATTTGCTGCATAAGGGGTCAAGGGTCACGACATTGTATATTCAATTCGAAAGCCATGAGACGGTCTAAAAATTTTCAAACGTTTTTCATGCGGACTTTGCATCATGAAGTAGCCCAAACAGTTGTTTTTCCCAGGTATGCAAAAACGTTTTTTTTTTTTTGCACCATTTACCAGTCTTTCTGTAGCTCAGTTCACCACCATTCCATGATAACCGCACCGATGGCAACATGTCATCTTTTTGCAGCACCGGTGGTTCTTAGATCGTACAATGGTCAACCATGAGATGGCCTATCTCTAATTTGTTTCAAAGGCTTTCAATGCGGATGCCTCCTTAATCTTCAGAATATTTCCATCGTGAAGGTCTGTGATATGGGCAAGACAGTGTTTTTCTCCAGGTATGAAAGACATACGAGTAGATTTTTTTGCGTCATTTACATTTCTCTCTGCTGGTGATCACATTCTCTTCAATCTCCATGGCCCTCATCAATCAAATTCTCAGAGATGGGCAATCTGCCCTTATGTTCAGATTATATACGATTTATGGAGATTCAATTACTTAGAGTCTTTGTAGGATTAAAAATATGTATGGATAGCATCATCAAGCTCTGTAATATGGGCCAGATTCGAGAGGTGATTCGATCTGTTGAAGCATTAGTCTCAAAAGGAATGTCTACATCAAGAGATGATGCCCTTCATCTTATGCAAGCATGTGGTCAAATGAAGGATTTAGTTCTCATAAGAAAAATTCATGCTCTCATGATCGAATGTGGTTTAGAATCTGTTCCTATATTGGTTGATCACATGATTCGGCTGTTCACGGAATGTGGTTGCTTATATGAAGCAAATCTTGTTTTTGGCAAAGTAGCAGAATGTGGCGTCCACACGTGGAGTTCTATAATTGGAGCATATGCCACTTTAGGACAACATGAGGAAGTGTTTAAGATTTATAACCAGATGATAGATGAAGGGGTAACGCCAGATAAATTCACTTTCATGAGCATTATTAAGTCGTGCTGTAACAATTTAGACCTAGCAAGAGGAGAGTTAATGCATAAACAGATCATCAAAAGAAACATTTTGGTTGACGTAATCATGGGTAGCACACTTGTTGACATGTATGCCAAATGTGGAAATTTGGACATGGCACGTGAATTGTTCGATAAATTGCCAAATCGAGATACTGTAACTTGGAACTCTATGATTGGCGCGTATGTGCATCATGAAAATGGGGTGTCAGCACTTGAGCTTTATAAGAAGATGCAAATGGAGAACATGGGTCTGGATAGGGTCACGTTTCTGAATGTGTTGAAAGCATGTAGCATCACCAGATGCTTAGAAGAAGGAAAATTATTACATGCTAAGATTTGTAACAACGGGCTTGGAACAGATATAGTAATTGGGAGCACCCTTATAGATATGTATGCTAAATGTGGAGCCATGGAGGATGCACGAATGGTTTTTGATAATCTTCATAACCGAAATGTAGTATCATGGGGAGCAATGATTGCGGGATATATGCAACATGGTCAAGCTCATACAGCCCTTGCTCTCTTTAGAAAGATGCAAGAAGAGGGTATCAAGCCTGATAGAGTCATACTCTCATGTGTGTTGAAGGCATGTGGTGATGTGCATGCTCTAGGACATGGAAGTTTCTTGCACGAGCAAGTCATCAAGAGTGGACTTGAATCGGATGTGGTTGTTGGAAACAATCTCTTTTATATGTATGCAAAAACGGGGAGCTTGGATGAGGCTCGAAAAGTGTTCAACACATTACCAAACAGAGACGTGGTTTCATGGGCAACCATGATAGCTGGATATGCTCAGCAAGGACAGGGGTTTCCTGCCCTAGCGCTTTTTAACGAAATGCAGCAAGAAGGAATACCTCCAGATGAAGTCACATACTCCTGTGTCCTCAAAGCCTGTAGTTCGGTTGGGGCCTTTGGACAAGGCAAACTTATTCATGACAAGTGCTCCAGAGAGTCTGAATCAGATGTGATACTCGCAAACACTTTAATCGACATGTATGCAAAATGCGGCAACATACAGGCAGCCCATAAATTGTTTGATTCCTTGCCGAATCGCAATGTGGTTTCATGGAACTCGATTATTACAGCATATGTTCATAACGGACAAGGTTTCCCTGTGTTTAAACTTTTTGAAGAAATGGTAGAGGAAGGCATAAAACCTACGAAGGTGACATTCCTTGGCATCCTAAAAGCATGTAGTTTAGTTGGTGATCTAAATTATGCTATATTGCTGCATGAACAGGTTGGGAAGTCTGGTGGTATTGGAATGGATATGTCTCTTAAGAATGCTCTCGTGGATACATATTCCAAATGTGAGAGATTGGACTTAGCATTCGAAGTCTTCAGCAGTCCTCCGAATCCAGATGTGGTTTCATGGGGTGCAATGATTGGTGGTTATGTTCATAATGGGCAAAATCATGCCGCACTTGAGCTTTTCAAGCATATGGAACAGGAAGGAGTTCAACCAGATAGTATTACGATTGCATCCCTTCTAAAAGCATGCAGTAGTACTGGAGCATTAGAACAAGGTAGAATACTGCATGATTTAGCAACAAAAGCTAGAATCAGCGTTGATGTGCTGGTTGGGAATGCATTAGTTGATATGTATAGCAAGTGTGGCTGCATCAAAAAGGCCCGCGAGGTATTCAATGTGATGCCCAAACGGGATGTCATCTCTTGGAATTGCATGATTACTGGATATACACTTTGTGGCCTTGCTTCACCAGCTTTAGAGCTTTTTGAAGACATGCAAAGAAATGGTTTCAAGCCAGGTGAAGTTACATTTCTATGTGCTTTGAAAGCTTGTAGCCACCTAACAAGCATAGATCAAGGTAGATATATACATGACCAGATTATTAAGAGCAAAAATGGATTAACTTTAGCCATTGGCAATACACTGATTGATATGTATGCCAAATGTGGGAATTTGAGAGAAGCACAGTGTGTGTTTGATCAATTTCCTGGTCGAAACATCGTCTCATGGGGTATCATTGTTGGAGGCTACGCAGAACGTGGAATGCTTAACATGGCCAAGCAATGTTTACAAGACATGAAAAAGCAAGGTGTGAAGCCAGATCCTCCGATTCATTTGAGTTTTCTTGCAGCTTGCAGTCATGCAGGCCTTGCAAAGGAAGGCTATCATCACTTCAAGTCCATGGAGGAAGAATATGGGACTGTGCCCACAATTGAGCACTTCAATAGCTTAGTGGATCTTCTTGGCCGAGCTGGGAAATTGAATGATGCGGAGGAACTTCTTCAAACAATGCCTAATCTTCCCACTCTTCCTGCATGGGTAGCTTTGCTTAATGCATCCAAAGCATATGGAAACTCGGAAGTAGGAAGACGTTGTTTCATCGAGGTTTCTCGGCTAGACCCTGATAATGCATCTGGGTATGCCATCATGTCGGACATTTTTGTCGATAAAGCGATGCAATCAACTTGAGACTGGAATGGCCAATGTTGATGTATGCCTGGCAAAGACATTATGCATTTGCATTAATGCATGCGGGGAACTTGAGCCTAGAATTGATGAGCTGGTTGTGAGCATCGTAGGGCTGATTTGGGTGTATTCTATCATGTCAGTTACGTTTGCTATCAAATCAACTCGATCTGACAAGGGATGATGTGGGTATATGCCATCAAAGTGAAATATTCGGGTTTATGAAGCTATGAACATTCAATTCCAGCAGTATGGCTGATTTGGGTGTACAAGATCATGTCAGTTATATTTTGCGATCAAATGAAACTCGATCAGACAAGGGATGATTTGGGTATATGCCATCAAGGCGAAATATTCTGGCTTATGAAGCTATGAACATTCTATTCCAGCAACAATGCTAAATTTGTGCACAGGAAGGATGAGCATAGAATGACGGATGCTATCCTTCATAATTGAAATGGGTCCAAGGGCTTTCTTTTGAAGACATGCATTCAAGTTTAGTTACTGCTCTTCAAGTTTGGATTTGTCAAACAGACCAGAACTCGGTGAACGAGTTCGACGATCGATGTAAAAGATTATTACAAACGTGAGCTTGAAATTGTGGCATACAAAGGGGAACACAACCAAGACTGACAATGCCATGGCAAGTAGCTTATTGGCTTCATCAAAGCATTTGCAGATCCAATGGTGTCATATCAGTATGAACGTATATGCAGTAGGAAGGAATGCAAATTCAAAGTCAGTAAAAATGAATGAAAGTGGTGAGAATTGAAATGAAAGAAAACAGTGTTCAAAGAATTTCTGAATATAATTTGTATTTAGAAGGCAAGTTGTACACAATGACCGCGTAGCGCAGTGGATTAGCGCGTTGGACTTCGGATCCAAAGGTCGTGGGTTCGAATCCCGTCGTGGTCGAGTAGTAGTAGTAACACTGGCTACTTCACTTTTTTCTGCTGATCTTTTTTGTTTTCTTGTTGTCTCTCTCTCTCTCTTCTTGATTCGCCCTTAGAACGTTCAAATTAACGTGAAATTGTAACCAAGAGCAAAGAAACTTCGTTGATACCATCAGGGAAAGACGAGAAGAAGCAGCTTAAAATGGTTTCAGAAAATCTACCCATTTTCCTCCAAAGTGAATACGATTAAAGCAATTCACAATCAGAGAAACATGTGACAAATTTTGGCTTTCTAAGAAGTTGACTAGGTTTGGGAAAATGGATCTTATCAACCCATTTTTTTTTGATGATGTGGAGCACAACCAGACAAAGATGTAATGAGAGAAAACCTGCACAAAGGACCATGGGGCAACACTCTCCTGCACCTGTTTCCTTCATTTTGTTCCCATTTGGTTTTTGTTTTGATTGAAAAGAACAGTGACAAGAAAAAGATAGTCCAACAAAGGAGTTCAGAACAGCTTGGCTCATATCAACTTTTCAAAAATGTAGACAGAACTACATCCCATTAGAGCATTATCTTATCCACAATGACTGTTAACAGCGTCCCAATCCTTGCAGAACTGAGGGCAAACGATAAGTAAGATTTCAACACATAAGCCTTGATTATTTATCTCAGTTCACATTTCCCCATACATATACATTGTACAAATTTACACTATACATATGATCCTTATAAATTCAGGCCCCGAGAGCCTTTCTTCTTGCAGTGCTAAAACCAAACTAAACACTCACCAATAGACATGAAATATAAATAAATCGGCACCATTGCAAGAGAGATCCACAAGACCTATTTTTATTCATTACCATTTGAGACTCTCTTTATAATTGGACCTTGTTGTATACACGCATTCTTCGTCATCGCAATGGAATATATACAGCTAGACCTTGATGAGAATCCCCCGTGCTTTTCCGTACTGTGGTCTTTATTACTCATCTTGCATCGCAACAGCCCATTATTTCTGATCTAATGTCTTGTTACTGCAGTTTCTATATGCTCTCGATTATCCTTTATACTACTATAGCAACTCCAGATGCATTGGATTGAATCTCTGGTGCCATTCCAAGCTCATGTTTCTCTGAACTGTTCTCATTCACACATTCCAACTGTTTCTCCACCACACAATCCGATTTCGGGCCAGAGACCTTCTTTGCTGTATTACGTGGTCTCCTTATTCTCACCTCAAGCTTCACCTCTCCATTGTTTTCTTTCATACTTTGTTCTTCCCCATGAGCATCCACTGCCCCTTGCGTTGTCTTGTGAGTTGCGCTCGTGCTATTATTCTTCCTGCCCAACTTTGGTGACCTTGCACGTGTTGGAGGTATCTGTTCAAAAGAGAATCACGTGTTTCAGTTGGAATTAGAATAACTCAATTATCTCATATGAAGAAAATCAAGTACATAAGTGCCTTTTCATTCCTCCATATCTGAAACTCATCCTCAAAAGTAATGAGACTAGTGCATTGACCTATGTACATGCAAACCCATTTCCAGTAAAACTCACAATGATGTTGTGATCATGAAGCTCATGAGAGTAGCATGCATTACAAATATGATTTACACTATCTAATCAAAAAGTGTTCCAGCACTGGACTTTACTTTCTTGAATTCCAATTTTGGTGGTGTTAAGTCCTGATAAAATAGTGGCATTGGTGTTGCTTTGAAGGTAAGGCCTTTCCGAAACCTTTTTATCTCTTCTTCTATTACCTCCTGGAATAACCAAACAGAGTAAACATTAGTTTCAATCGTGTGCGTAAGCACCACTAGAGAATTTGCATTGGGATATTTGGCATCAGCTTATATCGTTACCAAAACTCAATCTTTAATGATTTCCCCCTGAGGAAATCGATGACAATATTTGAATTGCGGTCAATTCTTTAAACATAGTCATTGATGTACAAAAGAATATTATATTTCCCTTTGGAACAATAAGAACATTTGAACCAAATTCAGTTTTTGAAAGATGTAAGAGAGAAAAAGTATGTTGTCTTTCCCTTGATCACATTTCAAATGATTTGCCATGGTGGAAATAAATACATTACCTTTGTTTTATCTTGTGCTTGAGACTTGGCTGCCTCTTTTGCAGTCAACCGCTCCTCCAGCTTTGAATTGAACTGACAAAACAATGGTCAGACATCAGGAAGCTCACAATACATATAATGAACTAAACGCTCTTAACAGCAGTTCAATGCCCCTTTCCATCTGTGAGCTTAAAAGTGAACATTGGATTTACCATGCTTCAGATAACCGTCAATACCTCTTTTCTCCTTTGGGCCCGTGCATCACTATTAAAATTAAATGTGTTGGTACTTGCACGCAGTTGCCCTTTTGTCTCCTCGATCCTGACAGCCTCATTTTGGCTTTCGAATATCACCAACACACACAATATGATTATGATTAGACTAAAGTGCTCATTGCTTATCTACTATTAAGAGAAAATCCTAGACCTTGGAGAAGTATGAGCAGAATCAGATAATTAAGAATAATTCACCTCATATCTTCCACTTTATCACCATTTGTGGTCCTCTTTTCATCTTCTTTTGTGACCTAAAAAAGATTAAAAAAAAAATCTCATCACGATTTTGGCATTATTTAATCTAAATTTGGCACAAGATCTCAAATCACTCAAAAACCTCTAATGGAAACCAGGGCAACTATTGTGCATTATCTCACTCACTATTTCTGTAATGTTTCTCACATCATACAAATGATCGACATTGCAAGAGACCCTCGAGTCATTTCACTTCTCTATCAGTGTATATGTGTTGGGCCTGTATTCTGGCCTCTTTTTCCTTATTGAGATTACAGCCTTGTGGTAAGCCAAGTTTTCACCCCCACAATTACAATGCTTTACTGTACACAACTACAGGCTGAAGGGGTGGTTGCTCTGTTGCTCTACCCTAACAGCTGCACTACAACTGTGTGACCTCTCTATATCTATCGCTCCCCCCTGCCTCACTCACTCTTTACAATCAGTTAAAGTACAAGAAGCAATGTTCAAATTCAAAAGTTCAACCTGATTTCTACCCGATGGTTTAACTTGTCCTCCTAACGAAGCTCTTTTATCAGTAGCAAGTGCAAATGGCTGTGGAACAGTGAAGTTGGACTGAGACCGAGGAACCTTTTCATGTTGCGTTAATGTGACTGAATGAGAATTCGATGGTTTATCCGCTCCTGACTTTACATGCTTAACTCCAAGTCCAGATGAACGGGCCTTCGAGAAATTAATCCTCTTAAATTTCTGAGCACCAGTCACGGACTTTGTCAGTTTATTGGTTTTTAAAGTATCACTAGATTTGAAGGGGATGGTATCTGTAGTCTGTGGTAAATCATCTGAAGAAATCTGAAAAGGAAAAAAAAACAAAATATGATCAAAACTCTAAGCATCAACATTCAAACCTGTTGAAGATTGGTTAAGCTAGGTTACTTTCGTGTCATCCATCTTTGCATTGAGTTCCTCCTTCTGATTCATCTCATCTTCTGGAACATCATGACAGGTTACGCAATTCGAGGTGTCTTTCTCTTGATTCTCTATAGAAAGAATGGGTACTTGAATATCGATTTCATTTCCTGAAATTTGATCTCCTGAATCCATTCCTTCTTTCCGCTTTTGTTCCCACGTAGAAGTTATTGTGGCCCTCCTTTGATAATTTTTACTACATTAGGTTCCACAGTAACCCAGAAGATTCATGAAACACCGATAAGAACTGAAATTTTTACTTAGATCGGACTGAAAAAACAATTAATCAACATGGTAATATATCTAGATCATATTAAGCATGTAGAATGACAATTATTAACAAAAGTTAACCTTCATCAGTTTTTTTCAAGCTCATCATTAAAGATCTTGTGAGCTAGAATCTATTTTGGGCAAGAACAGACAGCTGAAGTGCAAAATCTGATCTACAAAGAGAATCTTGTGCAAAGTGCCTTAGAGGCTCCTTGAAAGATTCATAGAAGAATTTATCATGCACATTGTGGTCATTATTGATCGCCTCTATAGCTCTGAGTTCTCATTCAAGCTCTGATATGAGCACTTGGGCATCTGTTTGAGAACAGCAAAACTAGACACACTCATAAATATTCTCAGTTTGAAAGGTGCCCTAGTTTAGGTCATACACTCAAATCCCCTACAATAGCACTTTGCAGCTATCCTATGAAAAAAAACCACACAGATTGAACGGATTCCTTATTCCGAGCAGTTGAAATGATATAAGGAAAGATCTTGAATCCATGAATTTCAAACTGTCAAAGTTGAAATTGAAATCATGTATCTACCATTAAAAAACATTTGACGCTTACAGTTTCTACCGTCACATGGCCAGATGTTTGCAGTAATACAATCTATTAAGCTAAGATGGAGTATATATGCAAAGAAATTTACAAACTAATGAAATATCAACAATTTAATCTGAGTTCTAATTACAACTTACAATCGCAGCACTCTACTGGCCTAAGCTAAAATACGAAGAGAAAAACTCCTTACAATTGTCTACTGGCCTAAGCTAAAATACGAAGAGAAAAACTCTGTATTGATCTAACCTCGTAATATGGTTAGCATTGAATATATTGAAACAAATAAAGATCAGTTTATGGAGGACTGGACTTCGTAGAATACTCACAGTCCCAATTCATGGTCAGCTACATTCGCACAAGAAAGCTAAACTGAAGTAGCAGCTTAACCAGCAGCAAAAAGAAATGGAAGCAAACCAAAGAACAATCTGGGTATGAACATGAAAGAAAGGCAAATGTTTCGTCCTACGACCAAAAATGTATCTGCTGCCAGGGAATGCACGACACCATCGCAGCTGAATGAAAGACAGACGGGCAAAACAGAGGGAGCGGGGAGCTCTGACTCACCATGAAAGGGGCAGAGGCGATGAGCTGGATCAATGCCCATCTGTCAAAGAGGAGGCAAAACAAGCAGGCAGACACAAACACAAACACACACAGCTAAGAGGTGCAAAAGCGAGCAAGAAACAGAGAAAGAGGGAGAGAGAAGGAGGGACCCAATGAAATGGGAAAAGCTTCCATGTGGGTCTCGGAATTGGACGAGTTACCGGGACCGGGTTCCTTCAATTTTCTTCTCATTCTCTGTTTTCTTGTGGGTTTCCCTTCCAAGGTTTTCCAGTACACAGATTAGCGATGGAAGCTCAGATGTCACATCTCTGAGAAAGAGACAGAAAGAGACAGAGACAGAGAGAAACAGAGAGGGACAGAAAGACAGAGAGAAGAAAAAGAAGATGATGATGATGATGGTGATGAGGATCATGATGATGATGGTGATGCTGGTCATGGTGATGATCATGGTGGTGATGGTGGTGATGGTGATGATGGTTGTGATGGTGATGATGGTTGTGAGGATGATGATGATGATGGTGGTGATGATGATGATGGTGGTGATGATTATGGTTATGATGGTGATGGTTATGATTATGATGATGGTGATGGTGCTGATGATGATGGTGCTGATGATGATGGTGGTGATTGTGATGATGATGATGGTGCTGATGATGATGATGATGATGGTGATGATGGTGATGATGATGATGATGGTGATGATGCTGGTGAATATGGTGATGATGCTGGTGAATATGGTGATGGTGAGGATGGTGGTGGTGATGATGGTGATGATGCTGGTGAATATGGTGATGGTGATGATGGTGATGATGCTGGTAAATATGGTGATGGTGATGATGGTGGTGGTGGCGATGATGATCATGTGGAAAATATGTACTGTTTTTCCATTCTTTTCCTGTGTTTTTTCTTTGTAATCTTCATCACTCAACTTTAACATGGCAGTTAATTCAGTTTTCATCTGAAGTAAAATTTCCTCATATGAGAAACTGGATTTCAGCTGGCCTAACCTATTTCTCAAGATGTTTGGAAGCACAGAGAGCTCCGAGATATCGCCTGAGATATGGAATTCGATCGGCGGCTCCAGCAGAAGAAAGCTGAGCTGCTTCTTGTTCGTTTCGGCCCGCGTCTGAAGCTTACGGTCGATTTATTTGCGCGGCAATCAGATCGATCTGAAGTCTTCGGGAACACAACCGATGGCCTAATGACGCTTTATGATTTGCGAGCGAATCATACGTTCCGGACCTCGTCGATCATGGGCACTGCTTTCAATAAGGGCGTGTGGGGAAATTGCCCACATCAGCCACAATGCAGACTTGTATAGCTCGCCATCGCTTGGGGATTCCGAGCACTTCGTCAATAGGCTTTGCAAACTTGTTCCGACGAGATTGTATACGATTATTTTCTCGTACAGCTTTCGCTTTACTTCTGTTTGTTCCCTTTCTGCCTGTTTGGTGGCCCGTTCGAGTCACGTCGTTATTCACTCGCTTCGAGCCAACCGAGGAAAACATCCATGCAAACGACAGCCTCGCCATCGACAAATTTGAGCGAAAGGAACCCTCGTCGAGTAGGAAAAATGCAGTATCAAGTATGGAGTATGTGTTTTGGTTGGAGATCTGATGAATGATTCTAGCGGCTACATTGGATGAATCTTGATCTCAAGTTACTGGTTGTACTTGTCATGAAAACGACTACGAGAACTATGATCGTTGATTACTCTTAAACAGAACATTGGATACCCATTAGATGCAACATAACTGATTAAATAAAGCATATTTAGCAATGTAATTACCCCACATACAACTAAGCGGTTGTTAAGCGCGCATTCCCTCTGATCTTATACATATCAACTTCATCTCCATTATTCATGCATTTTTAATATAAAGCTGACTACAGGAAAAGGTCTGTGAAGTTCCTGAGCACATTTCAGCAGTTCCTCGTAAGCATTACAAAATTTGGCTTGGGTGTTCCATCTCTATAAGAAAAAAGAACGAAACATATATTAACGTCTTCTTATGCCAACCTCCATAGATTAAGAAAGAAGATCAGAAAAAGAAGCCAAAAAATGTGAAAGCCTTGTTTGTTGTTAACATGGATGGCATTGTCGCATTTAGTAAATTTCTTCGGTTTCTGTCAGTTTTTTACACAATTATCTCCCATTTTCTCAGAATCGTTCGTCTATGTTTACGCTTACAATCGCTCGTACTTTCACAGGGTGTAATAAAGAACTGTCCAATACCTAAAAATTGTGTCATTAGCTTGTTTTATCTTCACATACGCCAATCTTTGGGCATCCAGATGGCAATACAAGTTGCAAATTTGCAGTGGTCCTGAAAGTCCTTGGCACCATCTTATCTACAAAAAGATGACCTTGAATATGATCACATTCATGTTGTAAAATCCGCGCTTTCCAGCCACACGCATCGATGATGATCGGTGATCCATCCCGTCCAAATCCTGAAACCTCTACTTCAAGATGCCTTTCCACTAGTCCTCTATATCCTTTAACACTACAATGAAGGTGAAAAGCTTTATTAGTGCTACTGAAAATGTTCCCGATAAGAATGATGATATATAGTAAAAACCTAGCCTTGATGTTCAACTGCATAGTTAACCCAGTCCCAATAACACATTAATCTGGTATATCCTTCTGATAATAACACATTGCAAGCTTGACAGACTAATCTATCTGGTACATTATAATATGCTAATCTTGATTAGTCTGGTACCAAAGCTTGAGATAGATAATAACACATTAATCTGTACACTCTTCTGATTAACCTTGGATTAAAGGAGGACCCCATATATGACGATAAAAATCAAATAGTTAACCTGAGACATCCTTCAAAAAATCTCGCACTTCTGTTACCCTTTTTCTTTAACTTAGGATTGCAGATAACCTGTGAAGAATAGAAGGAGAAACTCATGGTGTTTGCCACAGGAAAAAATACACATGAATCATCCTGAAACAGAGGAATAAAATAACCTCAAACCATGCAGACAGTCTGTAATTGCTTAACGAATTTTCATATTTCAATCACCACGAGGTCAAATGGAGACCGTTGTTGTGCATCAGCATCTTCCTTCGATACATAGCTGATATATTCTTTTGTATCTTCTGCGACAATGATCTACACAAACCAAATAATCTCTTCATTAGCAGCAACCAGAGTAGCAAAATACAAAGTCCTAGAAATACAAGATTCCCCTCATACATTCAATAAGAGATCAGAGCCTTTGTGAAAAAAATATAATTTTGAACTCAGGGATCAGATCCTTCGTAAAAATGGTATCACTGCATCAGATCAAAGTGAAAAGAAGTCATCCTTTCAAAAATTCAGCATATGCTATAAGGGTCCATAGACATTAATGATTCTTTTAAAATACATTAGCGTCAACTGCTCAGTAGCTATTCGGTTATGATCAAACACTTGAAGCTGCTACAAAGACGAGGCAAACATGAATTGACTCATTAACATCGTTCCAAAAACTTAGGGTAATAACACATTTTATTCAGTGGACATTACCTACTTCTTTGCGAGGGATTTCCATGTGAGACAGCAGAAAAAACCATCATGATGATTCGTGGAGAAAAAATTCAAAATTTCCTGATTTTTTAAAGCTTTCGAAAATTTTAAAGCCTTTACCTGTTTTGAAGACTTTACTACAAGCTAAATTGGTTCTAATTATTTATCATAAAAAACTGTTCCTCATTGTGAACACAATATGCTTGGTTTCAATTTATCTTACCACAGCTGAAGTACATGCATGCTTCACATTAAATTTATTCCAATATCTACCAATGGCTGTACTTGATTGAGTATACACCATAAAGTACAACTGTTTCAATATTCAGCACAAACTTAAACTGTTCTAGGTTCTACTCACAATTCAAATGCCTTTAGTGCTCAACTCCAATTCGAAGTTTTCTAATGCTGACCACAAATGCCTACTGTTCTAATGCTTATTACAGACTGAAATGGTCTTGGCTGATCTCTTACTACAAATCTAAGCTGTTTGAAACTGTTAAGACCGGGTGAAAATACTTCCAAACAGTGTATTAAGATCGCCTCTCTTTTGCTAAAGGTTCCACCGTACGAAGGAGAGAAGCAGTCTGAAAGTGAGAACCGGTTACGCAATGACTGAAAGTTAAGAAAGAAAGAAAAACAAAAAACAAAGGAAGATTTTGAGATGATATTCTTACTTGAAGCGGGATTCCTATCTGGGTAGCTGCGAGGCCGACACCTGGAGCCGCTCTCATGACAGCGATCATATCGTCTATTATCTTCTGGATGCGTTCCGTCGGAATTTCTTCGACGGGAACAGGTGAAGCTACCTCGTGAAGGACGGGGTCTCCTGCTTCGACGATCTCTGGAAGCTTTGTGAGGCGCCGGGGAGAAGCCATTTTGAAGAAAGAAGAGATGGAAATCAGCGTGGGTGCCGATGCCGATGCCGATGCCGATGCCGATGCCGGCGGCGCAAGAGCTCGTCTTCTGTGCAACGAGGAGGGAAGGAGATGCCGAGGGTGAGAAATGACGATGCAGCGGCTGTGCAGAAGCGCCATAGCCTCCAAGGATTGGACGTCCTATTTGCACCAAATACTTCTGACACAAATGGACACAGGAACAACAGAAAGACTTCTTTTCATGATTTTTGAGGAAGCTGCTGCTCTTCATATATTTTTTCACAATGGGTTTCTGTCAATCGCATCAGAGGAGCTTGAATTTGGTAGCGAATCCTGTGGGATTGATCAGTAGATTGAGCATCAGAACCATGTTTTGAGGCTGGCCCAAAATCCCAGCAAAATTCCAAACATTTCAGCATGTAATTTCAGGATTTCCACAATTTTGCAAAGTAGAGAAGATTAGTTTTGGAATCTTTGGTGATAGCAAAAAGACCCACAGTCTGGCTTCTGCCAAAATCGCATCACAGGAGCTTGAATTTGGTAGCAAATCCTGTGGGATTGATCATCAGAATCATGTTTTGAGGCTGGCCCAAATTCCAGCAAATTTCCAACATTTCAGCATATAATTCAGGATTTACACAATTCTGCAAGCTAGAGAAGATTAGTTTTTGAATCGTTGGTGATAGCAAACAGACCCACACGGGAATGGGATAGATAACCCATCACTGAGTTTAAACTCGGCTAGCAAAAAGAACATTGACTCTTTGTCAGATACATCTCAGCTTTGGGTATGCGGCAAATCTCTCACCAGCACATACATGAGCATTTCTCTATTTTCGCATGCCAATTCTCAACCTCCTTATGAAATGGAGGGATGTTTGGGAGGCACAATTTTCATGGAGGGATTCTCCAGGGATGATAACATATAGGAGCAGAGTTGAACCTCTCTGGTTTTTCGAATCAACAAAGTTCAATCGCTTGAATCATCATCATATGTTGCACATAGTGAGGCTAGACCAGTAACGGCATTCGAACTATTCGAGGTGCCATCATTACTAGTGACTATGGCGTCAGTTTCTTCCTCTGGAATTGAGTCTTTCTTGGGCTTCACATTGAATGTAATGTTTTTCGGCCTCACAGCGAACAAAGGTTTCTTCTCATTTGCTGCCTTCCCAGCACCTAGATTTTCTGTGTTTCCAGTGCCTACACAAGCACCAAAACAGGCCATTAAGACAAAATGTTTGATTATTATTGTGTTCCCTTTTCATCCGATGATTATATTAAATATACCTTGAGAGTTTGCAGTGGAAGATCCATGCACATGGTCAGTTAGCTCAAAAAGACTTGGCTTCAATCTCTGATAAAATAAAATATGCAAAAGATATGATTCCAAAGAGCAATCGTTAATTTGACGTCCTAATTGAAAGCACAACAAACAGTTTACCTTTGATCGAACACCTTCTTGATCATCATCTTCTTCTTCATCTTCATCATCATCCAATCTACGTGTAAATTTTTCTGAGCTCTGCCACAATGATTAAAACAAATTAGACATGCACACTTGGAGCATTAAGAACGAATACAGGTCTATTTTATTTACCTGAAATACAACAGATCTAATCACAGCTTCATCTTCCTCCGCAAGATCCCTTTCCTAAAAGCATTCCAAACATGGGTTGAATAAAGCAAAAGCCAACACCGGAATTAATTATGAACATAAAAAAGGCAGGATCGATGAAATGATGCAACCATATCATGTTCTTTCTTGAAGAAATAAACTTCAATCTATGATGCAATGCAAAATGGTACTTTGAGTACCCTCAGAGGCAACTTACCAAAACCTGTTCGGGTCTGCATTCAAAAAAAGTCCTTTTTAGGTAAAATACTTATGCCTACACCATTATTGCAGAATATCTTAACAAAATCTGGAGTGAGACAAGAACTGAGAAAACAGCAAAAGGAATATATATATCAAGATTTTTGAGTCATGACACAAGCTACAATGCACCTCTGCAGGCCGTGCGTCCAAATGATATGGTCATGTTTTGAATATATCTCTTAGACATCATCTAAATAAGATTCCAAGGATGCTTTCAAAAATTAAGTCTTCATGCATATTACTTATGTGTCCTCTGTCAGAACATTATTGTATACTTCATAATTAACTTCCCCATGAAAATAAATCGCATTGTGTATGTGAAATAAATCATTGTACCTTCATGTTCGCAGTTCGTTTTAATGCTTCCAACATTTCTTCTGTTCCCACACCTGCATGCCTTGCCTGCAAATGATCGCAAGTTAGAGATAAAACGTTATCACAAATTGCATCATAAGGACGCATAAGATTCAAGAAGTATAGAAGGTTACCCGCATTGACTTCATTTCATCAAGTGCAGCAAGAATATCCATTTCCCGTTTTGAATCCAGTGTCCGGTTTTCAAGTGCTTTCATAGCATCCCCCATTTCTTCAGCACTTCTCTTCTTTTTGGCATCATCAATTATCTGCATTTTGTAGGGGAGCATTTAATACTTGCATTCAGAAAAGAATTTGGCCACAAAAAACTCAAGCAAGACAAATAACCTACCTCGTCTGTTGATCGCCAAGGCTCAAAATTTCTAGTAGCACCGGCCTCAACTGTATAGTCACTATTCTGTGGATCTGTCTTCATGGTTATTTCTGCTGAACATTTCGTGCACTTGAAATAGAACCGAAAGATTTGAATGCCCAGGTACGTCTGTAGATTTGAATCGAAATGATGTTAGGCATCTCATATCGCTTAGGAATTGCTCAAAGTTTCCATGTCATATCAGCTCTCTCATCCTATAAGAGCTATATAATCTCCTGGTAAGGCATGCTTTCTAATCTTCCGAAAACAATAAAAAGATTTTAAGATAAAAAGAAGGCTTAAAAAACAGAGAGATGATGATGTTGTCCAGAGGGAACATGTTTAGATATCAGAGCTTAAAATAGTTGTACACATGCCCCCAAAACCTAGTTTGATAACACCCTCAAAAGTAATATTTATAGCCAAAACTCTCTAAATCGTGATGCTTTACAACACCCATACAGAAAAAATCCACTGTGGGAAGTTGTACTCTCCACCACCAACAGCTGTCCCTTACCGGCTACATATGCCCCACATACCACTATTCCCTTCACCCCATACGATACAATCCGCCCCTCTGCAGGGAGTCTAAGTAAGAACTTTAAAATACCTCCAATACCTTAACCATTCAAGACATCACATTCCCATCTTCTTCAGTCTATGCATGGTAGTGAAAGACTTGTGTGTTGCATCATCAAAAGGTCTGCTACCTCGTGAGTTTACAGTAGGGAAGATTATTAATGGTGCTGACACTATGGTCCATTAAGCGCATATGGTTTCGACAGGTTATAGTAGATGGCTTCCCCAGAGTGTGGACTGAAAGTTTGCATTCTGCTATGTCAAATGTGTAGCAAATCTCTAACTCTGCACAATTTCAAGTGTATTGTGATTTCCTGCCCCATTTGAGCATAGCTCAACTGTATGCGTCAATTCTGAAGATAGAGCCGATATTACGTGGAGAGATCCTAAGCCCCAGGTACTACGATCACATGTTTACTCCAAAAGAGAAGAACTTCACAGGAAGCAGTATAATCACAAACGCATTCTGAAATTAAATTGTGGGTCTTAAGGTAATCTAAAAGCTGAAAATTTTATCAGTATCGATCAAAAGGGAATCTGACATATTTGTAAACATGACAATATCTGCTACACATGAGTATGTACCCTCTCTCTTTCTCTACCGAACACATGCACAGATGTTTCAAATGATCCTATGCATATAAAGCAAGACTGGTAGATAAAAGAATAACATGTGAAAAGATGCTACCTCACCGATGACATCCTCTTTGCGAGAGTTGAATTTCGTTCCCTTGTAGATGTAATTCCCACAAGTGCCACACCGTATGCTCATGGGAAGCATCATTCGCACCTTGATCTGCTGGTTCTTCGGCTGACGACGGCGAGGAATTTTGGAAGGATCAAAGTCGGGAGGGTAATACTTGTTGAGGACCTTACGTTCTCCCATTGCTTCCTTCTTCTTCTTGTTCCTCCCTCTTCTTCTTCTTCTTCTTCTTCTTCTTCTTCTTCTTCTTTCTCCTCCTCCTCCTCCTACTTTCTTCTTCTTTCTTCTTTTTATTCCTGTTTTCCCTTCCTCTTCTTCTTTCTTCTTCCTATTCTTGTTTTCCCTTCCTCTTCCTCTTTCTTGTTCTTATCCCCGTTTTCCCTTCCTCTTTCTTACTTCTGCTTCTGCGACCCTCGAAGACCCTTTTCTTCCTCTTCTTCCCTGATTCTCAGTACTCTATTTCTTACTACGAATCCCTGCTTCCCTCCCGACCTGCGCCGAGCTACTCCTGCGTTCTTCTCGGCTCCCTCTGATGCGCTTTCGCAGCGCGTCGATCGCACCCTCGAACCCTAAACCCGAGAGATCGAGAGCTTTCGCACGTTCCTGTTCTGTTCTGTTCTGTTCTGTTCTGTTCTGTTCTCGACGACGACGACGACGACGACGACTGACGACGAAATTTTCACTGTGTACAAAAAAAATGGCCTCCGGAGTTTTACATAATTCCTGTGAATACCCTCCTCACTTTAAAGACCTGCAAAATCTGCGGATTCAAGTGATGAGAAGATCTGCCATTCAGCATTGGGCATAATTATATAGCCAGAAGCAAGTTTTACGTAGATCGGAGATCGCCAAGATCGCTTGAAATGTTTGTTATAAAGATCGGCGTCGTTTTGATGACGAGAAGAAATCAAGGCTCTACGGACTTGCCGATCGTTGAATCGCGGAGAATTCTAATCCAAGGCTCCGTAGACTTGCCCCCGATGGTTTGAATCGGGGGAATTCTAATCCATGACCAAGGCACTGCTTTTCTGCATCTTGATTGAAATTTGCAAATGGAATCAAGGAGGCTGCTGTACATTTTTCTTGAGATTCTTCAGTCGATTTGCTTCGATTATTAAAAACCAAGCGATTGTTCGCAACTTTGGTTCGGTTAGTTGATCGTACCTCTTTGAGAACATGCGAACAAATTTCCCTTCTGCCCCTTTATTTTGAACTCCATTTCTATAGCAGTTCAGCAAATATAATCTGCCCTAGCCTTTTACGAGAACCGTTGTGCAAAGTCACATTCCCTTCCATCGCATAAATACATCCACGAGATCAAAGTTAAGGTAGTGGAATCGATATAACCTCCCGGCTAATCTTCACACATCCTAGAAGAGAGTGACTCTAATTACGAACAAATAGATGCCGATGATTCCACGATAAGCCGATCGAGCGAGCGTCGTCGATGCAATGATCAGAAACCTCATCGAGCAGAACGAACGTTCGGCGCACGTTAATTAATCTATCCAGCAGACGGCCGTTTTTCCGATCGCAATCTCCGAGATCGATAACAATCCGCATACGAAGCACCAATACGATGCAAATCCTGTGTGCAAGAAACAATCTGGAATTCCAATGTACAAAATGCACAGATGTTTTTCAGATGTGTGGATTTCAAATGTACAATCTGGAATTCCACGAGAAATCCGAGGGCATTCTCGAAATATAGAAAAATTACATGAACTATTTGGCCGCATATAAACTGTTTTGGTTTGAAGTGAAGATCTACGATGCTTCTGCCATGGCTGCTGATCTTCTTGCTCCTGTTGCAGAGACCGTGGACCGAAAGCCTTCCTTTTTTGCGTGCTACCTGCTCTGCTCTCAAAAACCTCGCTGCGGTCGAACATATATCGGGTACGCTCAGATGCTTTTTCTTCTTTCTTTCTTCTTCTTCTTCTTCTTCCTCCTCCTCTCTTTTTGCTTGTGATGGGATATTGATACAAGTCCTTCCGTTTCCGAAGGCTCTTTCCGGTTTGTTCTCCCTGAAATGTTGAAATATTCTGTATATGATCGTGTGTAATTTGCTACCAGAATGCGTGTCTACGAGATCGTTCAGCTGAATTGTGAAGAATGCATACGCTTTCTAACGTATCACACGTTTGCAGCTCAGTGAAATGAAGGAAGAAGCAAACAAGAACGAAGAAAAACACAAGAGAATTTTAAAATTTTTACCACTATATTAATCAAATCAATAGGCAGCAAGCAAAGAAAGAAAAAATGTGAAAATTTGCAGTAATTATAAAAATTTTAGTTTCTATTTACATCTTATATATATCTTTGTAAATTCAATCGATTTGAAGTTTACACAGGAATATAGGATTTCTGAAGAAGTGAAATCTACGCAGAAGTAGAATATTACTATGTACATAGATCTAGAAATTTATGAGCATGTAGTGGTTGTCTTATCGCAATGTGACTCGCCTCTCAGTTAATGATTTCTGTCATTTGTTTACAATGCATAAAAAGTAGAAGACAATAAGAAATCTGGCAATTCATCTTCTCACTAGCATTGACATATTTGACTTGCCACATGGAAACATTCCTTGTTAATTTACCACAAAGTTGGATAATATCTATTTATCTGTCTATATATTTATCAAATCTTTAAATGTACATATAGATATGTATGTAGGTATATTTATTTATGTTTAAGTTGCAATATCATTTCCCTTCTACATAATACAATTGCACCCTTTCATAAACGAGGGACTTGCATAACATATCTTCATGAAAGTGTCAATAATGAATGTCATGGATGGCATCAGACAGAAAATGAAGAAAGTTCAAAGGGTGACACTCATATTACTCATATTTGAGTCTCCTGGTGTGGTGATGTATGCCTATCTTTGTTATTTTTTCCTTAAAGTCTTTTGGAAATCTCAACTTATAGTGTGAACTTGCAATAACATGCAGGTTCACAGTCAATCCAAGACGCCGTATAAGACAACATAATGGAGAAATTACGTCTGGTGCCTTTAGAACAAAGAAATGGAGACCATGGGAGATGATTCTCTGTCTCTATGGGTTCCCATCTCAAGTACACGCACTTCAGGTAGCTCAACGTATGCCTCGTTTTCTGCTCATGTGAATACAAACCTGAATAACCTGAACATGGAAATATTGGCTTATGGAAATGAGCTTTGGACGTTTATTCATACAGTTTGAATGGGCATGGCAACATCCTCAGAAATCTTTAGCAGTTAAGGAAGCTATAAGTGGCTTAAAGGCTCTAGGAGGGAAACAAGGAAAAGTTATGGTCATGTACAAAATGCTGAATGCACCAAAATGGAATAAGTATAACATAGAACCCTTTATTTATTTTATCTGCTTGGCATTCCGAGTGTAGATAGATAATTAAGCTTATTTTAAGTTGTTGCTTTGATTGCAGTCTGGATCTTACCATCAATTTTCTTTCGACCAAGCATCTTTATTTGACCAAGAAGTGTCCATGTCTGCCTCCTCAAATGCAAGTAAAAGTTGGTCCATTAGAGGATCTCCCCTGCTATTTGGACTTGGATGATTCTGACAGTGATAACAATGATAATGTTAATGATGGTGGTGGTGACAATGATGATGGGAGTGATGAAGATGGCAACAATAATACTGACGAGGAGGAGGAGGAGATCGAAGCAGTCAATAAAGATGAAATTGAAGTAGTCAATAAAGAAAGTGAAGATGGGGTACCCTGCATGACCGCCGCAGTTACATCTAACGTTGAACCATTGTTGCAGCGTAGGCAAGAACCACCTGGCATGGATCATGAGGATTATAGGGAAGCTATGGGTCGCTCTTTAACAGATGACATATCACATTCTTTGCCGTTAAAGAGCTCCTTCAGTTGTGGTAATCCAGTTGAAATTGTTGATACACATTTCAACCATCATGATTCAATTGATATGGTTGAGGAAAGTCCACTGAGTAGCTCTAAACTTGAATCAAAAGATGCAGACAAGGTCTTGATCAATCTAGTTTCACCAGAATCACATCAAGGGAAAATGAGATTACATCGATGCAACATAGAATCACATTTGAGTGATATATTATCTCATCAATTCAACAGAGAATCACATAGACAGCATGAAATAGAATCACAGCAACACCATGAAGTGGGATCACAAGAGCAGGAAATGCGATGTCGATGGAAACCGAAGAATGGTGGTGATGATATTGGTGCTGATCTAAGTTTTAACACCCCAATTGCTCACCATCGAAATGAAGAGACCAGAAGTAATTTGGATAACATTTCAGAGTTTTCACCATTATGGTCCCCCTCACCATGCCAAAAACCAGGAGGAGCCATCGATTTGTCAGAGTGCTTCCCCACTAACATTTTCAGTACACCCAAACTGGATTCTTCCACATCGCGACCACAATTTGGAGTAGTGCTAGGCTTGCAAGGAAAGCCAAGGGAGATAATTGACCTAACATCATCACCTATTGTTCCTTAATATTCCGCAAATTCTTCGGTGAAAAGAAGAAGACTTTTGTACTATAGTCATATTTTAATAGTTTATATGTGAAAGAAACATGCTGATGTAATGCCGGTAAACCGAATTGTACAGTATTTTCCACATTCCATGTTTCATGTGCAAGTAGGGAAATGCACAAATAATTGTCATTGCATGACAGTAACATTTATCAGATAAATGATTGCGACTTGTCTTGTGGCAGTAAACTAAGTGCTTCCCTTGCGTACATTTGAGTAAACTTTGGGAAGCCCAAAGTTTTAAGTCAAAGACCGTTTCATGTGGCATTGTAGTCTGTATGGTTTGAACACATCTTTTTAAACATATTTCCTTTTCCTTTTCTTTCTTTGCTTTGCGTATCGTAAAAGAAATTAACAAAGTAAGCACATTGGAAGACTACCGCCTCCTTTGATGTGAGTTCTGTTTTGGAAATTTTGTTTGGCTTTTCTTACTTCAGAATGCTCTAGGATTATTGCACATTTGTACCATTGCTTGTGAATGGAGCTGGTGGCTTTGTTGTAGCATCAATTTGTGAGGATGTTAGCAAACTAGAATGTGTCATTCAAACTTGTGGGCTGATTTCTTGAGCATCGTGGTGGTTAATTCTACATTCCAATACCTAATCGGTCGAGAGTATTTGGGCAAATATGTTTGTGATTTCTGAAAGAAGCTGAGTAGTCTCATCTTGATCAACATCTTCATCCACAACAAGGAGCGAGAATTCGGGCGATCTGCTTTGCGATTGCTCGATCCAAATTCTCATACGCAAGAGAAAGAGAGAAGAGAGCATGCCGTGCTTGTTTGTTTTTCTGGAGCAGGTCGCATGGAGCTTCTTCCATTGAAGATGAAAGCAATGGAGCAGTGGTGAAGGACCAAGGACAGGAGATGATGATCGGGGCAAGGATTCGACTGGAAAGAGGAGTTTCAAGGATCTCCGATGTGGAGGATTTTCTCGGTATCCGGATGAATATGGGGTTTCCTGTATCTTTCTTTCAACTGTTTTGCTCTCTGATGAAGGTGCTTAATACCTTCCACCTTCCACCTTCCACTTTCCGCCTTGTTCTGCAGAACTTCAAATCCAAAAACTCTCAAATTTGAACCATGATCTGTGACTTCCTAAACCCTAAACCCTAAACCCTAACCCATGATCTCCGAAACGTAAACTTCAACATACAAATCTGGTCAACAAACACGAAGAAAACACCAACTTCATCCGGGCAGTCGTTGGTTCTTATTCAGCTCCTCCCCTTGCTGCTGCTGCTCCGTTCTTCTTCTTCTTCTTCTTCTTCTTCTTTTTCTCCTTCTTCTTCTTTCGGTGAAGGTATGCTGCAGGTGTAAGAAAGCTCCTGCTCAAGGGACCTTCCTCAAGTTGCGGCAAATCAAACGGAGTTCGTGTGCAAGTCATGCCTCAACACCTCTCTCTTCTCCAAGTTCAAAACCGCTGTGAATGGCCAGGGACTCATCCTCCCAGGGACGCTTCTCGCCTTTCCTGGTGGACCTTCGGCCAGGTATCTTAAAGTTCTCATCTCCTTATTTTTCTTCCGTTTTGCCTTCTTTCTCTTGCTGGTATGTAGCCGATTGCGAGAAATATTTATGTTTTTAAATTGGAATTACTGTGTTAATTAGAAGATGAAAGAGGAAATGGATCCTGAAGAATGATCAGTAAATGAGAAGAAAACATGCAGACCCTGGAAGATGGTATTCTTATGTAAGAATAAACCAGATCGTAATTCTGTTGTCCGTGAGAAGGTCGAAATTCCACCTATGTAAGCGGACAAAGGTGAGGTTTTTTATTTCATTGGAAGAAGACAGACTGGCATGTCAGAAGGAAATGACAGGTTTTTTTGTGAGTGGAAGACGAGACATTGTAATCGGAAAGATAGAATATTGTTCTTTGAGTGGATATGAGATGGCGAGATGAAAGAGTATGCATGAGAGCGGGAAGATGAGTGATTGTTACATAGGTGGAAGATGATAAGGAAAGCCAAGAGATTGAAACATTGAAGGATTTCAAAGAGATTGAAACATGAAAAAGAGAGTGGCTGTTTGAAGAGTTTCTGAAATACGGAGGTTTTGTCTTTTAAGAATTTCAAGAGGATGTAGGTTGTGCAGGTGGATATAATATCAATGATCAAGCTATCTAAACATGTATTAGACCAAAAGGTTTGGTTGAAAATGGGGGAAGTGTGTAGAAAATTTAATTTTTGTGTTACCGTGAAACTCTTTTAAGTTTTGAAACTTCTCAACATGATTGCACTGTAAAATGTAGTTTAAATGCACTTTATAACGTAGACAGAATTGCACTTCGTTTTTTTATATCTTTTGGTACCAGGTTCATTCTTCTTACTTTTCCTGATATATGTGAACCATTGATTTTAACATTGGTGTATCAGCATCCATTGCCAGCATGTAATGGCATATACAACATGTATTGGGATTAACACTAAAGGGTTCTATGAGAACACTAGACAAGAAAGAGTGCAACAATGTGACTCATCAGAGATCTGAAACAGGTAGTGGTGTGCTTGATACTCTAGTTTCCCAACTTAAAGCTTGTGCAAAAGCAAAAGATCTTCAAACTGGCAGAAATGTACATGCTTTCATAGTGAGAAATGGTCTTCTTGGAAAAAGCATTATTATTGGGAACACTCTTATCAACTTGTATGCTAAATGTGGTGATCTTGCGAAAGCACGTGAAATTTTTTATGATCTTCCAGTGAAGGATGTAGTGTCATGGAATGCATTAATAGCTGGATATACTCAGCATGGGCACTGTGAAGAAGCGTTGAAATTCTTTGAACTAATGCAACATAGGGGTATCTTGCCAAATGCAGTTACAAGTTTAAGCATTCTAAAAGCTTGTAGTAGCATAAGAGAAAGGAACAAGGGTTGTGAAATACATGCGAGAATCGCTAAAGAAGCCCTGATAGTAAAGGAAATGGCTGTTTGTACTGCGTTGGTAGATATGTATGCTAAATGTGGTGAGCTTGAGAAAGCACATGAAGTGTTTGCTGATCTTCCTATGCGAGATGTGATCTTGTGGAATGCGTTAATTTCTGGATACGCTCAACATGGGCATG
Source organism: Azolla pinnata (assembly GCA_037176905.1). NCBI lineage: Eukaryota > Viridiplantae > Streptophyta > Polypodiopsida > Salviniales > Salviniaceae > Azolla > Azolla pinnata. The sequence continues at coordinate 33,715 of JBBBWG010012223.1, forward strand.
GTGAAGAAGCCCTATATTGGTTTGAGCAGATGAAACATGAAGGTTTTGCACCAGATGCTGTTACATCCTCATGTATTTTGAAAGCTTGTGCAAGTATCACTTCAATTGGCAAGGGAAAAGAGGTACATGCTAAGATTGTTGGAGAAAGGATTTTGGGAAAGAACACTGTTGTTGGCACTGCTCTTGTAGATATGTATGCCAAATGTGGTTTCGTGAAGAAAGCTCAAGAATTATTTGATGAGCTCCCTGATTGGAATATTGTATCGTGGAATGCACTTATTGCTGGATATACCCAACGTGGGCATAGTAAGGAAGCACTAAAGTGTTTAGAAAGGATGGAACATGGAGGAATTTCTCCGGATCCTGTTACATATGTTTGCATCTTGAAAGCTTGTGCAGACATTCAAGACATTAAAAAAGGGGAAGAAGTACATTTTGACATTGTTAAATATGGATTGTTAAGCAAAGATGCAATGCTTGGTAATGCATTGGTGGACATGTATGCTAAGTGTGGGCTTCTGGAAAAGGCACAAGATGTGTTTAATAAGCTCCCAATGCGGAATGTGGTCTCATGGAATGTACTAATCACTGGATACGTGCAACATGCATGTGCAGTGGAAGCCCTGAATTGCTACGAAATGATGCAAAGTGCCGATACCCCTCCGAATGATATCACCTTCTTATCAATTTTAAAAGCATGTGGACAAATTGGAGCATACGAAAAGGGCCAAGAAATACACGCTCAAATTAAAAGAGAGGACCTACTTGGAGAAAATAATGGTGTTGGATCGGCACTAGTTGATATGTACGTTAAATGTGGCTTGCTTGAAAGAGCACAAGCAGTGTTTGATGAGCTTCCGCATTGGGATGTAGTGTCGTGGACATCACTTATCGCAGGATATGCAGAACATGGGCATTGTGATGAAGCAATCAGATGTTTCAAATGGTTGGAGCTCAAGGGTCTCTTCCTTGACTTGGTCACCTTTGTTTGCATGTTGAAGGTATGTGCCAACATTGGCCTAGCAGATAAAGGCAAAGAACTGCATGTGAAAATAATTCAGGAAGGTTTGTTAGACAAAGACACAGTTGTTGGCACTGCGCTGGTGGATATGTATGCTATGCATGGAATGCTTTTAGAGGCCCAAAATGTGTATGATAAGCTACCTATTCGAGATGTAGCTGCAATGAATGCATTAATTGCAGGATATGTACAATATGGGTTTGATGAGGACGCAATTAGTTGTTTTGAAAATATGTGTCAGTCAGGCTACTCTCCAGATGTAACTACCTTTGCATGTATACTGAAAGCATATGGGAGCACTGGAAATTTAGAAAAAGGAAAAGAGATGCACGTGGAAATCGACAGACAGAATTCACTAGGGAAAGATACTGTAGTTGGCACTGCATTGGTGGACATGTATGCTAAATGTGGAATGCTTTGGAAAGCACAAGAAGTGTTTGATGAACTTTTGATCAGGAATGCTATCTCATGGAATGCATTGATAGCCGGATATGCCCACCGAGAGTATAATGAAGAAGTACTGAATGGTTTTGCAAGCATGCAGTTAGAGGGCCTCTTTCCAGATGAGGTCACTTTCCTCTCGGCCTTGAAAGCTTGTGGAAACATAGTTGCACCTACGACAGGCCAAGGTATGCATCTAGAGATTGTGAAGATGGGGCTGTTGGAGAAAAACAGTGTTGTTGGTAATATGCTGGTTGAAATGTACTCCAAATGCGGATTGGTCGACGAAGCACAAGACGCGTTTGATAGCCTCCAAGTTAGGGATGTTGTCTCGTGGAATGCGGTAATTTCAGGGTACGCTCAGCATGGAAATGACAATGTGGTTTTCCATGCTTTCAATAAAATGGTAGCAGAAGGTCGAGAGCCGAATTCGTCGACGTTTACCATCCTTTTGAATCTGTGTAGCCACGCTGGTCAGCTAGTCAAGGCACACATGTGCTTGGACTCCATGAAGTCGAGTTATTCTGTATTCCCCACTCTAGAGCACTATACATGTATTGTTGATATGTTTAGTCGCGCAGGACAAGTAGAACAGACGATGGCAGTGATAGCAGATATGCCATTTCATGTCGATTTGCCGATTTGGAATACCGTATTGGGTGCTTGTCAAAAATGGGAGAATGTACACTTGGGGATATCAGCATTCGAGCACATAATCCAGCTGGATGAAACCAATGCGGCAGCTTATGTCTCCCTTAGCAATATCTTCGCAGCTTCTGCTCAACAAGGAGATCTAGAGAAGTTTGACAGCATAATGAGGGGTAAAAGGAATCGTTGAGCTGCCTTAAGCATGTTGATTGAACGATTGATCGATTGGAACGTAATTAAAATATGGGTGCTGCCCAACAAAAGTCCACACTTAAAAGGAATGCAGGTCAAGCTGACCGTCAAATTCGTTTACCAATGTATCAATGGTGTATAGACATAGATTTATGTGAAGGATCCGTTTGTATCGATGAGATTAACACGATTCTTTGACTTCACAGTGACTTGTACAACTCAAGATTGTCGGCATTCCAACTATGCAAAAAACAAAATCCTCATATTTGGTGCTTGATCATTCTTAATTACATTCGTAGGGGTGTGAAACCTGGTCTTCTTCAAGTAACAGCTTCATGGTACCATTTCTCATCGATAATGGAGTTGAGCATGACATAGAGGATCTACATTGGAGAGAGATGACTTGGGAATTAGAGCAGATAGATGTGGCTAATAGCAACGAAGAAGCTAGTTATTCCCATTTCTATGGTCTCTGTTGTTCTGCTGATGAAGCCTGGAAATGACTTTGCAGAATTTGCTGGTATCGAAGAAATTCGTCGAATTTTTCCCTATCAAGTTCGGAGAATCCGGTATGTCAACCCCTAGATCACTTTGCGGTTCCACAACACGTCCGCCATCATGTTAGCTTCATTCTTCGATCCACTAATATGGAACACGGGATGGATATAATGAAAATTTGTCTGTCACTTTGTCCATGGTTTTAGAGTCAACCCCTTGTCACGATCTGTACGCATACTCTGTCTAATAACCCCAACTTACGGTTCCATGGATCTTGAGCTACGTACTCTTAACGCGCTTATTGCTCTTGTTGCCTAATCTCTCACATAACTAGGACTAATTATCTACATAAGTACTCACCGAGAAGTTATTTACATCGTCTCAAACTATACTTATCTACACATAATCACATAATTGTAATGGTCAATCATCACCATGACCACCATCACCATCACCATCATCATCATCACCATCATCATCATCATCACCATGATCACCATCACCACCACCACCACCATCACCACCACCACCACCATCATCATCCAAACCATCACCGTCATCACCATCACCGGGGCATCTTTCAGGAGAAAATGAGACAAAATCAGACATGACTACAAAACTGTAAGCTTTCCTACAAGTGTGTATGCAGCATTTGCTGAACAAGGGAACAGAGACTACAGTGCACATACTAGCAACTGAAGTCTATCCAAATTTGATATGATTTGGAGAGCTATGGCTGCTGCTGCATCAGCTGGAAGGAGTAAGATTTATGAGTGAGGGCGAGAGAGACTGAGAGAGATTTAGAGAGAACTCTAAGCCCTGAACACCAATGTCTATCCAAGTTTGATAGCATTTGGAGAGCTGTGGCTGCGGCATCTGCAGGATGTTGGAACATTTATACGAGAGAGAGAGAAAGAGAATCCTCACCCTAAACCTCAAAGTCAATCCAAATTGGATATGATTCGGAGAGCTATGGCTGCAGCAAGCAGTAAGGCTTATGTGTTTGTGAGAGAGGATGAGAAAAGTCTATCCAATCTGATATGATTTGGGGAGTTATGGCAGCAGCATCAGCAGGAAAGAGTAAGATTTATGAGAGAGAGAGAGAAGATGGAATGTAAGATAGAGTAGTAGAAAGATGAGATTTGACGAAGTGGGTGGACAAAGAGAGCAGAAATGCGAATGTATTGAAAAAAGAGTTGAAATAAAGTAGAGGAGGTTGAGAAAAGAGAAAGAATGTCATTGCAAGAGTGGATTCGACCATGAGATGTAATCGGGAGAGAAGTAGAGAAAGAAAGCGAGATGTAATGAAGTAGGGAGAGTGTGTTGATGAGATGGAGGGAGAGAGAACGGAAGTAATGTCCATACACAGAAACATGACAGCTCAATTTTGATCTGTATTTTAGGTTTTTTTCCTGCTCATTTTCAACTGTGTCAGATGTCAAAAAGAAAAGCGAGCCTTTGCTCTCACAGATGTCGAAATTTCTCAACTAGAGCCATGTTTAAGGATGAATCTCATCTAATCAAGGAAAATCCTCCCAGGGTAAGTGTTCAGAATCATACACTGTCATATTTTAATTTTTGTCATATACATGATTTACATTTCTTGTAACCTATCAAACTTATGATCTCAGGGTTATGTATTTTTGACAATTAATGGTTCATGTGATTGTGAACTATATTGCAACAATTGCATTATTGTAGCTTTATTTTTGCACTGTAAGGGTGTTGAATACCTGAAACATTTCATCAATTTGCTCAAGCTGATTGTTTTGGAGCCTTACAAACATTCATCATCATAACTCATTAATGGCCTGACGCATAAAAAATGTCGAGTTTTGCATAAATATTCCTTCCTTAGCTTGAGATCCCTTAGCCTATAATGTACCTGACTGCGTATTGGTGCTTTTATTTAGATTATTTTCTCTTCCCATTGCCCCCCTATCTTCATGCATCATCAAATTTTCTTCTTGATATGCTTCCTATTTTCTTTCCAGCAACATTATGGTGTATGTGTGACGGACGTAGATGATGATGGAAAAATGGAATTCTTTGTTTGTGGGTTTGGATCCGAAAATCAAGTGCTTAAGGTAAATGTCAATTGGTTTGTGAACTAAATTCTACTTTTTCAACACAATATCATCAATGAAATTTGGGAATTATGACTTAATTCCTGGATGCATGAAAGAGGGAACCTACTTCTAAATAGCATCTCCATTGAAGGCGCACATGTTGCCTGAAAAAAATGTGTTCTGCTATAGATAATGGAGGTATTGGTTAGCAATCTTGCCCCTACCTAGTGCAGCATAGTTGGGTTGTTAAATCTTTTTAGGTCCGTAACTTTTCTTCAACCAGTGGACAGGAAAAGGACTGGTTAACATTGCTCCTGGAACTCCTTTGGAGGATCCTGAAAGAAGAGCGATCGGTGTTGCAGCTGCTGATTTTGATGGTGACGGCAAAGAAGAGGTACTTTGTAAGTGCAGTTTTATTGGGTTCAGGTGTAGCATGAGTAACTGAATGTTTTTCTTATACAAGAGAGGTTGTAACAAGATCATTGCTCTTTGTGCAGATATATATTTTAAATACTGATACATTCCTTGGGAGAAAAACAGTTCAAGATCGCCTATTTAGCAAGCTTGAGGGCAGGTTCAAATCTCTACTATTCTTGATGCAGTACTCAATAATGGGATCCGTATACTGAACAAACAATTTGGGGTATTTCAGTTGGGTTGATTTATTTTCATTGCCCATGAATATGGATGAGGCAAATATGTGTGCTGGGCGCTCTGTTTGCTGTGTTGACCGAATGGGTTCAGGAAAGTATGTTATAATTTTCATTCAACAAGAATTCTCTTCCTTGAATTTAATAACGTGCTTTATGAATTTTCTCTAAAGTATTCGAGGGTAATCATTAAAAGAAGTGTGCTAGGCTTGAAATAGAATTGTAAAGAAATATAGAAGTTTTTTGATAGCATCTAGGAGGCAAAGATCATCAGCGGCTATTAAAGATATATACCTTTTGAATGTAGTAAGATAAATGAATTACTTTACTTGCAGGTATGGATTCTTCATTGCAAATTATGGTGGCATGATGAAGGTCTGCATTTGGCTGAGCAAAGTTTTATTGCATGCCTATCGCAATTTTTCTAAGCATAATTTATTGCAAAAATAATATATTTTGATGCATATAAATAGCTAATAGTGGCGGCCCATTATTATTTTCAGGCTTTGAGCAGGGAGTTACCATGTGGTCGATGTTGTTTATTTTGACTTGTTAGATATACTCCCAAAGTTAATGCAGATTGATTTGTTGTGAAAGTTTGAATTGGTTTACTACTATTAAAATATCTTTAATTAATGCTCATGTACACTGGAAGATGGGATGGGGATGGTACATTTTATGAGTGTGAATTTCTGAGTTGTGACTGATAAAGGGGTAAGGAGAGACATCACAAGTTATTGATTTGCAGCTATTTGAAAGTTCGGCAGCTGGATTTATAGAAGATAAAGCCTATGAGGCTGGACTTCTCACCTATCCAACGGGAGGAAGAGCATTAGTTTCACTACCCCTAATCTCACATCATTCCATGGACATTTTTGCTGGAAATGAGGTATTATGATTGTTGACATATATTGGTACATCTAGTTTTTTCCATGTGTAAGGTATACCATATCCATTTGTTATTCATGAGTACAGTGTAATTATTTGCCAATAAATTCATGAGCTTTGTAAAAGGAGGTATCTTAATTGTTGTGTCGTGTGAATCACGCTTCTATGAATGGTCTATAAGCTCCAATCAATAGTGGACTAAAAGTCACAGTTGCATCAGTGCCGTTCAGAAAATTAAAATCTTAATTTCTGCAGAACTATGTGCTGCATAGTTATTATTCCCCATAATTGGCTTACATCTCTGTCCCTCTGTTTCACGTGATATATCTTTTGTTTTTCCTTTTTTCTGTGAATTTCACTTAACATTCAACAGAAGTGATTAGCATAGGATTTCTACTCAAGGATGTATCAAAACCTTCTGGAAGTTGATTTTGGCATCTGTTCCTTAAATGAAGAGAATTTTCATATTGTGTTGAAAATTTTGCCAGCTCACTTAAATAATATATGTGTACTCAGATGCTCTTGGTATTTCCTATGATATTTCCTGTGATATAACAACTGTTGAACCTGGATTTTCCTAGGGTGGACCCAATTTCTTGTTCTGTCACAAAGGAGGTATGGGAAAATATGAAGAGCGTGCTGGAGCTTATGGGTAAACATCAGGACATAAATTGATCTTAAGTTTCTTTTTGATATATGAAATGTAGAGGGTCTATGTAAATATGGCTATCATGAATATAACGTGTTAGAAAAGATTTCTATATTTTTAGATAGTTCACAAGTCGTCTTAGTCGTTATTCTGAGAAAGAATAGACGCTATTCCAAGACAATATCGTTAACTCAGGTGAAAGCATAGAGATAGGAACAGTGATAGCTTGTCCAAGGCATTGCTAATGAGCTTCAAAAACCTATGAAATTTACACCATAAGATTAAAGTTGATAAATAACAACTAGCCAAATATAATGAAACATTTCTAGATATTTAATTATGAAATAAACTTGCTTACATACAGCTTTTGGAATATATTTATTAGCTACTGTAGTTGAACTAATTAATAAAATAGCTAATTAGTTGACTAGCATTCGTATTTACTTGCTTTCACCCTAATGTAACTTTATAATGTGATTGTGTTCTTCCAATATGTGATAAAAGAATATCCATATGAGATTTCCAGCATTGGAATACCAAATTGTTCTTATTGTATGTTCAAATATAGGTTAATGGATCCATTGCAAAATTGTAGAGGTATTGCTGTGGTAGATGTGCTCGATACTGAAGAATTTGGACTTGCATGTGGAAATTGGCAGGTGTCCTTTTATGTTGGATCAGAATAACTCCTTTAAGTCAAAAGGCCGCTCTCTATTATTTGGGAAATTCCATTTGTTTATTAAATTTCTATTATAGGGTCCACACCGGCTTTTTGTACCTTCTGGCCCTGGACCAATAGGTGGAGCAAAAGCATTAGGCTTTTTGGGTGCTGATAATGATTCAGGAGGCTTCAGAGATATAGCCCCTTTCGAGATGGCAAAGCCGTCAGCAATTCGTACAGTCATTGCAGCCGATTTTGATAATGATGGTTACGAGGAATTATTTTTCAACAATATAGGGTCTGGCAACAGATTATTCAGACAGGTGTGGAAAAAATTTAGTCTTTTGTGCACCTGTGATGCCAAATACGGTATATTCAAAGTAATGATTTGAATAATTATTGTCATTTAACCTGCATTGGGAATTATTGATTGCATGGGGGTAGTTTGGAAGGTTTTACATTCATGTGACCTTACACTATACCCAAATATCTGTGCATCTGCAAGCCAACATTGGTTTGAATATATTGAACTGTACACTGGATTCCCAAAAATATTCTGGGGATCTGGTGTATGGAAATCACTACACAGTCTCAACATTTGGGAACGTCAGTTGATTGCTGTTGTAATTTCATGGCCTCCTTAGGATAAATTCTTGACATGATGTAACTGAGGAACTTTGTACTGGGATCAACACTGTAATTTTGTCAAGCATAGCACCCTTGAGCAAATTTTTCTGTGCGACAATACTTTTATGAACTCATTTTCAGTACAGAGTAGTGCAGGGTGTTGGGTTGAGAGTGAGATTGGTGATGCATTAGAGACGAATGGCTTAGGAACTGGAGCGGCTGTAGCTGACATTGATGAGGATGGATGCCTTGAACTCCTTGTGTAAGCTTCTTCAACAGAGTCATCATTGGTTGTATTTTCAACATCTCAGAAGAGTGAATAAATTTGGATGAAATTTTCTCACATAAACACTTTGTATTCTTTTTATTGTGATATTCAGATCACATGGTGAGTTACGGCCTCAACCTCTATCACTCTTCAAACCTGTGCAAAATGGCAATTCCTGGATGCGTATCATTCCATCAACCAAACAGGTTGTGGTAGTATTGATTATTTTGCCAGTGAAACAAATGATGTTTGTTCTATTTGATGAAAGTAGATTGGCTTTGTTTTCCTAGGGTGCACCGGCACGTGGTGCGATCATTCGAATCATTGATGAAACTGGTCGAATACAAAAGAGGGCCATAGATGCTGGAAGGTAAATAACAAGCTGATTCAAAAAATAAAAGACTTTTTTCTGGAATTCTTTACTCATTGGATTTCTTCTGTTGGGTCAAACAATACAGTGGGTACCTCTGCTCCATGGAGGTAAGTGAGACAGCTCTCTCGTACTAGGAACAAAGAAAGGAAATTTAGGTAACAGCTGGTAGATTCATATGTCAAACCTGAATCATGGATATCTCAAATCTAAAATACAGATTCTAAAACATCAGAAGTGTTGCAATAACATGTATTTGAAAGATTCTCTATGCGGTAAATGAAATGTAGTTGCATAGCGAATCATAAGAGCCATGGTTTCCCTGGCAGAATTAGGATTATTTTTATGTTTCCCTATTTTTATTTCCAAGAAGATTCCGGCATATTCTATAACGTGTTAAATCACTCTTGGTTGTAGCCGATAGCTCATTTTGGATTGGGTCAGCTTCGAGGACCAGTGGAAGTAAATGTGAGATGGCCTGATGGAGTTTCCATAAGTATACCAAATGCAAGGACTAATCAAGTGTTGAGAGTCTCACATCCATAGTGATTGATACCGCACGAATGCATGTTGCTTCCTTTGTATCGAGTATTACTTGATTTGTAATAAAGCGAAGGATTCGAGCCTCTTTTGTATTTGAAAATTCATCCTATTGGGAGGCTCCAATGAAGATTTGCTCTGATGTTTCATCGGCCCAATGACCTTGCCAATCAAACAGCAATTTCATCAATGTGATTTTGAAAAAAAAACATTCATTTTCAATATTTGTATACATGGAATAAAAATTTCTGTACTCATTAAAGAAAAACCTGGTCTTCTTATGACTTCATATATGGTAATAGAGGAGTGGTTTACTTCATATATTATGCGTCCGAATTGAAGGTGTCTGGTTCACGTCTCACAGAATTCACAACTAACATCTCTCCTGAATTCAACTAAATATTGTGGAATCACTAGATACAAATTACGGTGTATTGAAACGCACACAATGTGCACGTACACCTGCTGAATATACCATGTAGATGAATGTCTTGATGTCCACCTGTTAAATGAGTCTTTAATAAGATTTCAATTCTGATGTACCAAAATCATAAACCTGATATCTCAAATGCATGTAAGATAGCCGCAAATCTTAGTCATTTAATAGTTTAGCTGTTCGATGAGAATGGTAGTGATATTTCAAAAAAGTTCACCTCCTAATCAAGATCTGTACATTATAAAAGATGTACTGCAATTTAATGTCTGGAAAAAGGTTAGTAAGGCCTTCCAGAGTACACATATTTTGAAAATCCTGAAGACATACTAGCTGATACATAAACCCCAATGTCTGGCAAAAGGTTAGCAAGGACTTGAATTCATGAAGACATATTTTGGAGCTGGATCACAAATTCATTTATTTTGGCATAAATTACCTGTCTTTCCCATTCTATCTACGAATATATTAAGCGTGGAAGAGTTCCCATAAAGTTTTGATTACAAATACTTTTCCCATGCTGAAAGGGGCATCCATGAAGTTAATTTCACTGCATCCATGCCTTTACAGAAGTAGGCAAGGACTTCTTTTTGAGGACATAATGGCATCTAGAAGTTCATCCGTGGATGTGTGGTAAACGTTTTAAGATTCCCAAACATTTGCAAAGCAGAGAAGGAAAAAAGAATCTGTATCCGAGTATTACAACTGTAAAGAATCACGGTCAGCACTTCTTCCTCTTGATTGGCATTTGTTTTGTCTGCCCAACCTCTAAAGGTATCATATAGATAAACCCATATATGATCAGCAAGTGACTCTTCAGCAGTATCTTGTTTGGCTTGGGATTTTTCCTATGCAGCCTTTTCACAAACTTCCCAAACTTTAGTTAAAACTTTTGTAACCTTTCCGCATATTAGCGCTTGATCCCACGAATAGTGGAAATACGGAAAAAAAAGGATGAGAAAAAATATTAGGAAACCATTTTACTTCAATCGAATCAGCTTAGGCATAATACATATACAAGCTGTTGGATGCAGCACAAGCGATAAGATCTGCAGTAGGATGCCATGCAAGGTGCAATAGCTTTGCTTGAAAAATATTGCCCCCATTCACGTCAACTCCAGAAATATCTGTTCCTGAATACCAAAATCAAAAGACATCAACAATCATCCACATACAAAGACAAAGTGATTTGAGGGCAACAGAATAGGGCAACATGTATTTGACCTCTTCTCATAGCACGGCGAGTGAAACTTGGTAGACTCCTCCCAGTGCTTGGGGGCATGTTTTGTACAGGCCGCCTTCATCACCAATTATCATCCAAGACTTGAGTTTTAGATATCTGATATCTCTTTCAACCCCAATGAGAAGATAAGGATTATAGATATGAATTCAATACCTGTTTGGAGATCTGCTTGCTTCTAAGGTTGAAGCTTCCTCACTCCCATGTGTAGTACCAAAGACTCTAAACAAATTACTGTTAACAAGCAGATAAACAATCAATCCATTGAACATTTGAAGGATTAGCTCCTTAAATAAAAATCCAGTATGCATTATTATAAACACCTGTACGAGCCTGTAGCAGCCCTTGTGCCATCTCCACTTAAGCAACATTCAAACTTATCAAAGATTGAATCATTTTCATAGAGATCACATAACTGCAAGAAAAGGGCAAGCATCACTGGCTTGTTAAAAGATAGAACACATTTCAGTACCATTGATTTAACTAGTAGGGTCATACAGACCAATATGTATCTGTCCATCAGATTTGGCACTCCTATACACTGGGTAATGAGGAAAGCGAATGGCAAAAAGAGCAATGGATATAAAGTTATAAGGGCAGAAACAAATTTTCCTGCCTCATTCTGGTTTCCTTTTATTTGCCAATACTATGAATAGAAATACATCAGTGACAAATTGCTTTTGCCAATATTTGACAAATACTACCATATCTGAAGTCTAAATTATCTTATTAAACTGGATAGAATTGAAATTCTAGGTTTCCAGCTTCTTGTAGTACATACACCTGCACAATTTGGGCATGGTAGAGAACCATGTGCTGTTATATTACACCTCATCTTTATATAGAAATTGTATGCACTCCTAGATAGCAGTAGGATCTATTTACATACCTTTGGACGTAGATATTCATGCACTTTAAAAGTTGCAACAGGTGCCGACTCCATGTTTATATCCCAAAGCTGCAATGCCAGGAGATTGAAGGCGATAGACATACAAAGGAGTTAGACATTCTATAACTGACAGACAGGAACAGAGGATAGGGCTTAAATATAGAGAGCATATATAGGAATCTTAATTATGTTATACAACTAAAATAGAAATTTCATTTCCATGTAGTGCTTAGAAAGAGGGAAACCTTGATTGTCATGTAATCTCTGCTAAGCATGTAGCGACCATTCCTCGCAAATTTAAGATCTGATATTGATGCAATAATTTCTGTAAAGAATGATCTTGTCCCAGGGATTTCCTGCTCCTCAAAACTGAACCGATAATATATTAGAATTTATAAACAGACAATCGACTCCACTACATAGAAATGGCAGTGATGTTACTTACAGTTTTGTGTGCCTATCACACAAGGCAGACTGTCTCATATCTACGAGACGAACTGTGCCTTTTGAACTGCTGTAAGCTAGAGTATTGCACTGGATAGGGTGAAACTCAGCTGACGTGATTACCTCTGCCAAAAGTAGATACAAGTGAGAACGTATTGCATTCAAGTACTTGTCAGTTCCACTTAGTATCGTACAAAACATAACAAGAAGTAAATGTGGCCAAAAGATGTGTATCTGAATACATGAATTATTGAGGTGGTATGCCAAAGCCCATTCCACATATTGATTGCATAGCTATTCATAGCATAACAGAAGCACAGGTGGTATCACGGTGTGTCTGAATGTGGTTCTACTGTACAGAACATCCTTCTGATAACGATGTTTACTGCCGTCTCATTATTATGCATTTCTTCTGTTGGCTGTGGGGATTACTGCTTTATTTAGCTTTTAGTCGACATCTGTATTGTCTAACATATTATGATTGTAATGACATCTCTTGGACTTCATACACGACATTGGCCTTTGGCATACAATTCTCATCGTTTCTTCCCTTCACTTTGCTGTGAAATACAGGCACGGCACCCAGCCTAATCTCTCTTAAAACAAGAGGAAAGAAAGGTGCTATGAGCGAAAACTGTCAAATTCAACAGACTGAATTCCAGAAGCAAGGGTTTTAAAAGTTTCAAGGTCAAGAAAAGATCAAGCGATACCAGCTTTACTCCTTTTTAACAAAAGAGAATTGCATGATTGTAACAAATAGGAGACATGAAACTTTGAATACTAAATTGCATCTTATGTTGCCTGTTTAATAGGAATCGAAACTTAGGATTGGAATCCACGTTATAGCCTTTAAATTGCACTACTAATAAAATGCAAGGAAAATTGTACCAGTTAGGTCTTCCATATTGGCAGGTTTGATGTCCACTATGTTGAAACTTTGATCGCTAACCTCCAAGTTCCAAAGGTTTATTCGCAAATCATCAGCTGAGATGTAGGTCTCTCCATCACTGTTACCACAGTATTCAACATATGGTTGGTTACAGTGACTGCTGACTGCCATATATGTGTTACTATATACTGTGGTGTAGGTTAGGTTAGGACAGCACATGAAATAGGCATGAAAATCACTGTGCATAATAATGTTGAGATATGCAGCTTACTAACAATGTACAAAAAGGTCAAATGAAATATTACAAGAAAGGGAAAGGCATTCAATCACAGGAAAATTTTATGTTGATAGAATACTATCGTAGCAGAAATGATATCACAACCATACCAAGGCGAAATTCTATAATTGACTCTGGATTTGGTTCAGCCAGCTTGTTGGGTGTCCTCAAAATGTCACAGCTAGAAGAATAAAATCAGCATATCAATTCCAAAGTCTACCAATCCCTCTAATTGACTCTGGATTGGGTTCACGTCAGCTTTTCAAGTAGGCTGTCCTCAAATTCTCACAGCTAGAAGAATAGGAAGCAGTGACATCTAAAGCTGATGCAAAGACACAGTTACTTTAAACCAGCCAAATGATCTCTACTGTGGTGATTAAGGTCTTTATGGATAATCATCTCCCACCCACAAAATATTCATGACAAGAAGGTGAGCATTCAGTAGATTTGACATGGAAACTAAGTTGGCCCTAAAGCTCAATGATCCTAGACATACTTTAGAATACAAAATTGTAATCAGTGTCTTTCCCCAACAAAAATCCCAGAAATCACCCATTCAGGTTCTTTCCCAACAGATATGCTTAGTGGCTGGAAACATTAATAAAAACAAGTTCGCAGCTCACAAATCATTTCTACAATATCTGGAAACTAGAAACTCTAATTCCTCATCAACAATCAGCCACAAAAACCTTACATTTTATTTGTCACTCAAACTTTGGAAGTCCAATTTCCAAGAGGGAAAATGGACAACTAGCTACATTACCTGTTAGTTGAAATAGAGTTGATATGGTAATCATGTGCATGTGTATAGACCCTTCGACATCGCTGTACATGGGTTATCTCACTACTAGAAACCTGAAATTGGTGTAAGAAAGGATGATGAGCTCAGATCCAGCACAAAAAATTTTGCTTATTAATCCATGACTATCTTAAACTACTTAATGCAAAATAAAGAAACTAAGAAACATGGAGAGAGTACAACTACCGTGGGCAAGTGAAGAGATGCTATACCATCTGGTGGAAACACATAGGCATGATCTACACCTGATATTCCATTGTTTGCACATTGTCCTGTGGACTTATGCGAGAGAATGTTTCTTCCTGGAAAATTACCATTACATGTCTGGGACGAGCTTGACACATTTGTTTCAGTTACTTTCTTTATCTTTTTCTCTGAAGCCTGAAAGATGAAAACCAATTGAAACCAGTTACAGGTCTGTATGCTTTACCGTTTCGCAGTAGACAATAGGATTAGTAGGAATAATCAAACCCGCACCTTCCATAATTTAACTGTCTTGTCATTTGTTGACAGCAGAAAGAGAGCATTATTGGCAGTCTCACACCATCGTATCTTATTTATCTTCTCCTCTATCTCCAGACTCTTCAAGTAGTCAAACTGAAAAGACAAATACGATGTAGCATGGATTATAATAGAGAAAAAACTTAAATTCACAATGTAACTTTCAGCTCTTCAGAACGGATGAACTAGCCAACAACAAAAAGGAGAGTCAAGTCTTAAAAGAGACCTCAGGTTCATGACTCTGAAACTCAGTCTTATAACGGTACTCAGGATGCCTTGAAGTTGACACATCTGTTCTTTCCAGCTCCCTGCGCGACCGATGCTGTATAGCATCCCCAGTTCCAGGATCAATTTTTAGTACTTAATGAGCTCAGTCTAGCTCCCTAAAGATAGTTGTGGTTATGTCTTACCTCTTTGACATCTGTTCTTTCAAAAAGAACTACTCTACCACCTCTATCACCTGTTGCTAAATGCTCGCCAGATTTGTCAAATTCAATAGCTGATATAATATCAACTGCAGAACATAAACATCATTGTAAGCACCCATATTGATTCACAGACTGCCAGGAATGTTACCATACAACAATAATAAGTTTCTCCAGTAAGTATTACACAGCATTCAATTTCAGCTACTAAAGTGTCTTTTGCATGCAAATATCCGTAAATGTCAGTTAGTGAAGGCTAAACATTCCCTTCAAAAACATAATCTTGGCCAAATCCTGGCTTATTTGTTGACTTTATCAATATTTTCTGCTGGAGTGAGACATCCTTATTCATGATACAATAGAGGCTAATGATAGATTATAGATTCTGGAGAGGCTATATGTGAAATATAGTCAATATATGGACCCTCAAGAAAATAACCACTGAATAGATTCAATTATTAGAATCTAAAGTGTGGCCACAGGAAAAATATACTTTAAGTTAGAAACCACTCCAAAAATAAAGCAACAATATCTTCATAAGACCCTGCTCCCAGACTGGCTGTCTGATATTTCAATCCTAGCGTATCTATTTTCAATCTAAGGGGGAGACGGTAATTGACAGTAGTTTTCCGTGGTCATGATGACTAATATTGCATAGTGTAGTCTGCCAAACAATCCACACATTCGGTCAATTATCCATAGATTTAAATGGAATGGCACCTAAAATGAAGTATTTCATTATTTGGTGACATTAACTTTTTAACTATTTGCCCAAAATGAGAATCTTTCTAAATATGCACAAATATTACATGAAATCCAGCTCAACAGTGTGCCACTTTGACCTAGGAGAGTACTGCTGGTACTACATTGCAAAAAATAGAGGATAAATTTTTCTGTTCCCCTGTGAAATCATAAGATTCTTAACTAATGATCCAAACTCGGCATTGCCATTATGTCATACACTCAAGGGAAGTTCTAATTCAAATATGATTCAATTTGAGATGATGCATTGCAATTTTTGTTGGGCAAACATATGCAGCACAACCAGAAGCATTATGTATTCTGTTAAACTGCATTATTCAATCCTTGAATAGTACATATTCGTTTATAGAAACGCAAAATTATGTGTTCAACAGCTACTTCACCATAAAAGCACAACATTTGGTTTCAAGATTCTATCAATACACATCCACAGAAAACATATATGCCAAGTTTGGGATATCGATGATAATTGGACTAAATAAATATAAAACAATCTAATCAAACAATAATGCCCTGCCCTATTCTGAACCTTGAAAAAGTCACAACAAAGCTTTCCTGCCAAACAGTGACAACAAACATTAAGAAAATGAATACCAATAAACAAAAACATGCATACCCATGGTTACCATGAATAAGGGACACAATTACAGCAATCCACACATGGTACAAAGAAGAAGTGAAAAATGCCTTAAACACAAGACTATGAATATAGGGAATTATTAATGCAACCAAGCCTTCGAACCCCATGATGACCCAAGAAGCTCCAGACAGCAGCTTTATAAGCAGGGTTGTGATCCATTGCGAAAATTTCAACATGAAACATACTAAAAAAATTATATACATACCATCTTGAACCTCCTCTCCAGCAGATCGTTCACCGAAAACCTGTGAGAATTTCCATTCAAGGGGTTGCATTGATTGACCATTTTCAGGTGCAAGCCCCACTTCTCCAGCAGCACCAGGGACCATAGTTGTTGTTTTCTTTCCTTATCCTATTTTAGCCCTTAACTTTAAGCTTCTGACCTTTCAAGCAGAGATTGCTCAAAAAACTTTGTTAACTCTGATTGTCTTCTGACGTAGAGCCTTGGATCACGTTTGCTGTTTCTCTTTCACAAACTTGAGCAGGTTTGGCTCTTTTACCAGTCCAAGAGCATTTCAATCAATTGATATCTTCTGCCTTGCAAGTCTATGTAGGAATCCCGAAAAGAACGTCTGTTTCTTACCAAGGTTGACTCAAATTAAGATTTGGGCATAATTTTATACAGCATTCCCTGTTTCTTCCCAGATGGAGGATTTTTTCCAGCTTACGAACCAGTTCTCAGTACTGCAAACAATCTCAACTTTTTCCCTACTCTTCTGAGTAAATCTACATACCAGAGCCCATCTCGGATTCTTTCCAGCCTTCTTCCAAAATGTGAATAAAGCCCTAATTAGAGTTTTAGCCAAGCCTTTCGATTAAAACTGAAAATAACTCTTTTGAAGTACGCTTTCTGTTATAATCCATCCAAAACTCGTTATGATGGAGCTTTTTCAGGTTTCTACCCAGATGAAGACAATCGATCCAACTTTTAGGGCTGCTTCTTTCTTCCTGAAAATTTAGCCTAGACCCATCTTGCAAAATCTAAGCAACACCTAAGTTAGGGTTTTTGACTTTATGATCAAATCTATAGAAACCCATGAAGGGCTTCAGATTTTCTTCACAAATCTGAGCAAGCACCTAATAAGGGTTCCTACTTTCTGCTCAAATCTCCAGTTTTTATTTTGTCCAACTAGAGTAAGAAGAACTCTCTTCAATCAGAAAACAAGTATAGATCTTCTTCATCCAGGCTTCCTGTGGATACAACACAAATATAATCAAGAGGTTTGAAAACACGCAGTTTTGATAGGGCAGTTTGAAAGAAAAACCTCCTGATTGAATCTAAACAAATCGAGAAAACAGAAGGTCTTCAACGGAAATGGTTGCTGAGAATCAAAATGACTTGAAAAAACATGGAAACATTAGGGAAGAAGGATTTGCGGAATAAAAACAGACAACAACGACGCCAGTGATAGAGGATCAAACACCGGCAGCTAAAACAGCAGGGGGACGGAATCAAACAGAGAAACAAAGAGGTCAAAAGAGGAGAATTCCCCCCGGGGGGTCCATTTTCAACGAGGAAGAGGGAAAACGGAGCGAGAGAAGATACCAACCCGTGCTTGTCGATAATGTCCGGAGGAAGGAAAAACTATTGGGCGAGGTCGCTGTGCTGTTCTCCTGGGGGGCAAGAGTTGGGGAGGGCGAACCGGAAGGAAATCGCTGGATGCTTCAATGTATATTATGGTACACACGGGGAGAAATTGGAAGAGAGAGGAAGGGGAGAAAGCAGGAAGAAGAAGAAGAAGAAGAAGAAGAAGAAGAAGGGGCAGAGAGGTATAAGCTATGGCGATGGCTGGAGCTCTGCTTTTCTATCGATCTGACGGAAACATGTGCGAATGTCGAGAGAGAGAGAGAAGAGAGAAGAAGAACACTTGGGAAAACATTTGTACGTATGTATGTATGCATGCATGCATGCATGGATGTAGGTGCATGTGCATGTGCATGTGCATGCATGCATGTGCATGTGCATGCATGCATGTGCATGTGCATGCATGCATGTGCATGTGCATGCATGCATGTGTGTGCGCATGTGTGTCGATAATGGTTGTTGTATGTGTGTAATGCATGTTTGTGCATGTGCATAGCGTTGTATGTATGCATGTGCGCATGCATGTGTGCATGTGCGTAGATGGTGTTGAATGCATGCAATGCATGTGCGTGTATGTATGTGTGCGTGCGTGTGTGCATAGCGTTGTATGTATGCATGCGCATGTGCATGTGGGCGTATGTATGTGCGCATGTGTGTAGGTAGTGTTGTATGCGTTGTAATGCATGTATGTGCATGTGCGTGTGCGTGTATGTGCCGTCGTATGTATACATGCATGTGTGCATGTGCATATGTATGTGTGCGCATGTATCTGTGCATGTGCATATGTATGTGTGCGCATGTATCTGTGCATGTGTGCAGATATGCGTGTATGTGGCGTTGTATGTATGCATGCATTTGTGCATGTGCATATGTATGTGTGCGCATGTATCTGTGCATGTGTGCAGATGGTGCTGTATGTGCGTAATGCATGTATGTACATGTGCAGGTGTGTGTGTGTGTGCATAGCGTAGTATGTATGCATGCGTGCGTATGTATGTGTGCGTATGTATGTGTGCGCATGCTGTTGAATGTATGTAATGCATGCACGTACATGAGCATGTGTGTGCATGTGTGCAAGTAGTGCTGTATGTATGCAATGCATGCATGTACATGTGCATGTGTGCGTGTGTGTGTGTGCGCGCATGGCATGCAATGCATGTATGTATGCATGCGATGCATGTATGTGTGCGTGTGTATGTGCACATCATGTTTTGTGTATGTATGTAGTGTGTGGTATTTATGTGTGTGCTTGTATGTGTATGTATGTATGTATGTATGCATGCATGCATGCATGCATGTATGTATTATGTATGTATGCATGCATGCATGCATGTATTTATGTATGTACGTATGCATGTGTGTATGTATGTTTTCTTTTTTTCATGCCCTAAAAAACCATTGTAATGAGACCGTATGTGCTCCGTATATACGGTCTCATTACGATGGAAAAACGTATGTATATATGTATGTACATAGTGATGTATGTATGTAGGTGTGTGTGTGTTGTCTTCTCCACATTCTTTTAATCCATCCATGCCCTAAAAAACCACTCTGATGAGACCGTATGCGCTGTCGTGTATATACACGCCGACGTATAATACGCGGCACAGATGCTATCCATGCCGCCATCTGGCACATTGCGTACGATCTTGGCCATCCGAAATGTATACGTATACGTACAAGTATCTGCAAGGATGGCAGAAACCTCCCACAAATTATGCGTGTTTTGCATCGGATATCTAAAGCCTGGAAACCAAGAGTTCGATGCGCTCATTCATGTGGCTTGGTGTCGATCCGATCCCATCCTAAGAACAAGACCATCACCTGTAGATTATACATGTATACAGTAGATGTATACATCTTGCCTTGTAGACGTCGTTTTCCGAGCTTCCGAAGGCTGGGAGCTCTTGCTGGAAACCCCTCTGGGAGCTCCTGCTGGAAACCCCTGTTAGATCGGGATTGATCTGAGCTCGAGCATCGGCTTCTCTGTCTTCTTTCGATACGATGTTAATAACCCTGGAGTCAGCATTGTCGCGAGAGCCGAAAAACAAAAGAACAGAAACCGCCTCCTTCAGATCTGCCGTCGATCTCGAATTCTTCACACGAAATGCATTTGCATTCTCGCGTGTAATCAGACGACTAATTATAACCGATGTACGTTCGTTTCATTTGTTCAAATCGTGCCCCTCCCTGGCGTCACGAGAATTAAGATTTAGGGCTACTACCGAAACCTTGCTAAATTGCCTGCCCTTCGATCAGGAAGTCCGGAGAGAAGATTCTCTATTCAGAATGTTTCACATGCTTGCAACTCTGACCATATTTGAAGATTATGTCTGTGCCAGCAAACTAAACGTGTTTATCGGCCGCATCGATTAGAAGAAAGTTAAACCAATCGGGTGGCGATTAAGCCAAGCTTAATATCCTCGATTAAGCCTTCTGTTTAACTTGCATGACTCGTAAATTTATCGCACGCCTTGTTATGTCCGTGAACTCTCTTTAAATTAGGTGCCCAAAACCTTAAAATCTTCACGCAGTTACCACATTCACCAAGGGTGTAAAGAAAGGCATCGCTCTCCGTTGTGTGGTGTTTGTCACTTGCTCTCCTCTAAACGAGAAAGCTGCCTTTGTGCAAGTTCGCTAGAATTAGCGAGAAGTAAAACCCCTAGAAAGATATACATTACATGATAGAAAACAAAGGGAATGTGTAATGCTGAGAAGTTTCTCGCTCCTACTGTTTAGCGCAAAATGTCCTAACATTAGGGTTTCTTAACCACATGTGCAAAGTGTTTAGAGCAAGTGTCCTAACATTAGGGTTTCTTAACCACATGTACTTTGCAACACACTAGTTGAATGGAACTAGGATTAAGCAAGATACACGTGGGATATGAATCAATAACCTGCATTTTATGGCCTCAGATCAGCCTTTCTAAACTCCTTTATTTGTCACCACCTAGGTCATCACCTTCATGCCTCGGAAAGCTTCGGAAGCTCATAAAGATCTTCATCCTGTGGTTTCCTGTTATATTGCATGCCATGGCTCTGTCAAATCCTTCACAACACAGCCATTAATTAAGAAACCACATCTCCCAACTCTGAAAGGCAGATATTATCATCCACAAAACTGCAGAGAAGTACACTTTTCCTTCACCAAAACCTTCATTCCACATCAAGTCCTAAAAGAGCAAAATCTTATAGCCAAATTGGACTCCTCACTTGCATAACACATCTTTGAAAATTTGGTATAAACCAACAAAAGAGGAAAACAGTAAGCCAACATCAATACAATGGGTTCCCAACAATGCATGAATAGAAAGGCAAAAGAAGCTACTCACAAGTACTAGTCTTAGCTCAAGCATGACCACAAGAACAAGAAGAAATGCATGGCCATACTTTGGATGATGCCAAGTGATTACTAATCATAATGATATCTACCTCGACAGTGTTTCGTAGTCTTTATCTTTTATGCAAGACTCTGTGGCATCATCCCATGCACCACCACAATCCTCTTTCTTGTATCACAATCTTTTTTTCTTTAAAAAAGACACACATTCACATCATACTATCTGTGTATAACAATACTTGATGGTACCCATGGAAAAGATTATAAATAAAGTAGCAACTCTTCATACTGTTTTCTAACACTCTGAGAGAAGCACAACAAAAAATTGAACTCACCGATGTTTGTTCCATTAACATGAAGACTTGCGTGCCATCAATGAGTCTCAAAGGTTGGTATCATCATCTTTGAGAATAGCTATCAATCTCTCCATGTGTCATGAAACCATTCAAGGCATAGAAGAATGCCCTTGGAAACCCTTGAGGCAAAATATCATATATGACTGAAAATAAGACACCACTGGAGTAATTCATTCAATAATCTCACTAACTATGGCCTCACTTATATTTGATATCAAATCTCAAAGTGAGATGACCAAACCCCTCTCAAATACATCACAACAAAGAGAAATCTATTGTGAGGACAATTCGTATCAATAAATAAAAAAAGGCAGTCACTCCTCAGGTTTACTCACCTACCAATCAAATATCATCCAAATTTCTGCAACAACAAAACCATCAATCAAATAAAACCTCTTTAACCCGTGTAATCATAGGTACCTCTGAGCATAGCATCTGAGAGAGGAAAATCATGTGGTAATGGCAATATGGACTGTCTTCTTTCTCACTTAAATATCGATTTTCATGGTGCTGCATCAACATTCTTCTATCATTCCACATTCACAATAAAATTCATCTTGAATAAAGATATTCTCTCCACATTTATAAACGCATTAATGTACACATCATGAGGTTGAAGATGAGACATTTGGCTCACGTGTAAATCGCACAATATACTTATACACAGCAATTGGCTTGTCCATACCCATTATGTCAAAATCCGAGAAGCCTTCTTTAATAACGGGGAACATGGACACCCTCTGAAATGCCTGCAAATGGGTACAATTATAATGTACAAAAATGAGTAACCAATTGACTCAAATAAAAAATTTGAGATGTAGATAAAAACTCTGAAACAGAGTAGACCTCAATGTATGATACTTCTCGCACAGCCGCATCCCAACGATAACGAGTTCGGTTCTGACTTGCCTGAGATAGAATGTACAGATTGGAATAAGAGAAACAATGATGTGTAAACAAGTTTTGACTACACTTAAATAGCAAGTTTGTCCAATGTTTATCTTTGGCGGTACCGAGTTTCTCAAACCATCCCTCTTAATAGTACAAAAGGTTTCTTAAGTCAAACAGTTCTCTTTAATGGCATCGACACTGTTTCCCTCTGATAAAGTTGGACATATTTCTCTTTTTGGAAAGAAAAAATTAAACAATTATTACATCAATTTGAACCTTATAAATTAGGGTCTCAAAGAGATCAGAAATCTGACAAAGTCTACCAGACAGCACTAGCACTTGAAAACTAGATAGGGAGAGATACACATGCATACATGATTCTTCTTGGTTGGACAATTTCCACCAGAGAATACAGGTTTTAGAAATCTTCTTCTCAGAACTTTCAGCGTAGGACAAAATCAAAGGTTTCTGATATAATGTTGGTCTGTGATTGCTGCATAACACATTGTTTGACAGCCATTTTTCTTTCAAGAAATTTGGCTCATCAAGATCATTCTTCTTCTAAGATCATGACTATCCATATGTAAACTGTGCTGTATTAGGTTGAAAATTTAAAACAATTCACTCTTTTAAAATGCTCTAAGATGACATAAGCTATTTTAATTTCACCAATCAAATTACAGTCCTTAAACAAAAATTGTTTCCTCCTGACATATTGTAAAAATTTTGCAATCTAGACTCTCTCAAGCTCTTACATAGGAATCAAAAGGAGCAAGAAATAAGAAACTAATTTTACATAATACAGAATATTAAAAAAGAATGAAGAAATGGTTGACACAAACCTTTATTGTTGGAGGACCTCCTTCAAAATTGGAATTATCAAATATCTGTTGACAAGAATATCTAATCAGCTCAGCATAGTAAGGAGCAAAGAAAACCACAAAAAGCTAAAGCTTTCAAAGAGTAGGTTCCTAATATGCTGCCTTTACCTCTTGTTCTATTTATAGCAATCTTTTCACAATATCTACAATAGGGGCATGATATGTGAGACATCAAACTTATAGGTAAAGTGATGTAGCTTTTTCATCAAACTTCAAAGAGTATAAAAGAAAATATTTTGCACTAATATGATCACAAAATATCTGTTTAAATTCACAAACCTGCTGGGAGTATTCAGATGTCTCAAACTGACCAGGCCCAGTCAATGAAGCTGAACGCTTTGTAACCACATTTTGCACCTATCAATGATGACGTAATAATAATGATTTCAAGCGAACATAGAATCCTAAATAACTTTATTTATGAAATGATCCAATTATCCACACCTTGCGTCCTCCTTGTAAGATCAAGGTGAGCCGATCAGGTTGCTCAGGAGTCCAAATGCCATGGTCCACAGCACCTTTTCCCACCGTAGACTCAACAAGAGACTTGTTTCATAAAGAAAAACGCAGATTAGGAGGGAAATCACTAATCGAATTTTGCACATATGTATGAGATCATTTTCTTGTTTATTTGCAGTCAACAATCCACTGTTATGTCAATAGTAATTTCTGTGATGCTCGCAATTCTTCATTTCTCAAAACGCTAATCATTTTCATTTGAGACATGAGAACATTTAAAGCTCAAAAGCCAACTCTCTTTCAAACAATCTTCTTCTGTTTGCTGCTCTTTCATTGATAGAAAAGACGACCACAAACTTTTACAAGCCCAGTGCCTCGCTGGAATAAGTGACTTTTTAGTACACTTAAATGTTTGAGACACTCCAACAGAAGAAGTGAACGAGAGAGAGAGAGAGAGAAAGAGAGAGAGGTTACAAAGAAAACATGGATTCAATTTAGTTCAGACAGCATTATCAAACTTCATGTGCCTGCCAATAATATTAATTGTCTAAATCACCCTGTCCTATTAAGATATTGGTCAAGTGAAAAATGTGGTCTTACCAGAGTTGTATAAAGGCGATCGCCAATTATTTCATTTCCGAATGGAATAAAACGAGCATTGTACGTAAGCTGCTTGATTCCTTTCCAGAATATCACATGCAAGTAACACGACATCAAAAGTCATCGCATGAGGCATACTGAAACGAATATATGGTCATGGTAAGAATAATAGGCACAATATATGTAGTCACAGTAATATATATGTACTTATATGAAGTATGCAAAACACAAATGCCCTTTTTGTTTCTTTGATAATTGCAATAAGTAACTTTTTTAGTACACTTAAGTATTAGTATTACACTTAAATATTAGTATTTTAAGTTTGTTTACATACTAACCAAACTAGTTCCTTAGCTTGATGTACAGACTGCGCTTTAGGAAGATATCTAGACACATTGACATAGATGGGCCATCTTATCAGCATGGAAACAATCATGGAGGTAAGGGCCGTAATTCACATGATGGACCCGATGCCCTCCAGAAAAGTGATGTCTCCTTTTGTTGAATTAAAATGTGGGTTGTCCTGGCTCTTCTCTTCCACATTCAGCTGTCTAAGTTTTTTCTCTCTCTCTCTGGTTCTCCCACAATGTTAAATTGACAACGTTTAACTTTAGATGTGTACCTGTCAATTTTACAGCTATATATTTGCACTAGTAGTTTGAGTCACCCTATGAGGTAACTACGCCTAGTACACAAAGGCAACTTGTACTACTTCAATACTTCTGGATGGAAAGTGATTCTTTTGAATTTTCTCATTAAACAGGAAATATCTCATAGCCAACACTGTTTCTCCACTACCTACATATGCTGAAACTACTTACAGTGTATCCTAACTGCTTGCGAGAAAATGCAATGCTGCCTTTATCGACTTTGTCTTCACCCTGTATTAAGAATCTGTAATGTCAAAACAGTACAAAGAATCCATTGCAGCTACAAAAATGCATTGCACAATCATTTACCTGGGGTGTCTCCACAGAAATCAACGTCGAATTACAAATCCATGAACCCTCAAAGATTCTGTATTTAAAATTTGAGCAAGCTAGTTACAAATAAGAGCTGTATGGACAATAAAAAAAAGCGACTATGTGTCCATCTAAACTCATAACTCCTATAATTTCGGCTCCTATAAATTGTGAAATTCTTTGTTTCCCAGGCAGAAATGTATTTAATGAAAATATTTGCGCAGTTGGTACAACCTGTGTGTCCACAGAAACCAACATATATAAGTTTTAATCCCAATGTTTATGCATAAGATTTGAACAGAAAATAAGAAAAACTGATTAATTGTTTCTATCTCGTCTCATCACTCCTATGATTATTATTTCCTCATTTCACTTGCAGAACTTGATGAAACCAATGCTGTGCAGCTGGTAAGATTTTTGTATAAAATGCTGATTCGTGATAACAAATGACCCACTCAAGCAAGATGTTCAGTTGGAATTGTGAAAAGTGGTTAAACGGAGTCGGGCATGAAACTGACAAGATTGAATTAACCAGGGACAGGCACGTAGACTAATAGGATAAAGAGTGGCTGGACTGAAGTCAACCAGAGATTTCCTGGGGTCGCAAAGAAATATGCCCTGATGTATGTTCACTGATATAAGTGCCTTATCAAGGCAGCCACGTCATCCACTTCCAGGAATTACATCCAAAATATCAGGTTTGACCACTAAGTTCTTACGCAGCTTAAAATAGAGCAGGAACAGTTCTAATAAGAAAGCTTCCATCTGTTTGTAAGCTCTGATTCAAACATTTCCATTACAAAACATGATCACTATAGAAATTTTGTCTTTTAAAATTTACCACACCTCGTTTTAACCTATCTTCTCCCGTGTTTCACATCAAAATCTACATAATCATCCCATTACTTTAGGTCAGTAAAAATTTCCGATTATTCATGCTCATAAGAGTTTGAAATATCCTTAAATCTAAATATACTATTCAATTCTCTATATTTCGAAGATCTCTAACCCACCATCCCCATTTGCAACACCAAATATGCACACATACATGGACAAAAAAAAAAGGAACTGTACCTTGGATAATAAATATCTTGACTCCCAAGTCCAAAGTTTTGAAGAAAAGATTTGCCTGGATTATTAAACTCTTCGGCACGAACAAATGTAGAATTATTATTGCAGAATGTGCTAGCTGTAACCAATAAAGGTGTTATCAAAACCATCCTTCTTGCAAATGTATTTGGTGTCACACCTGTTACTATCTGCAAGTTAGAATTTCAAGAATCACCACTTGATAAACTTCTAGGGATTGTCCAGATGAAATTAGAAAAAGAACATCAGATGTTAGTAAAATAACGGGAAGGTGTATGCAATCACCTATGAAAATTGGTAGACGGTCCATGAAATAATATACAATTCAATTTTCTAAGGCTCCATCGCCTTCAGCTTTCAATACTAGCTATAGATCATATGGAAATAGGAAACAGGCAGTATGCATGATCATGTGTCCAGAAGCAAACTTCCCGTTTATGAAGAAACCACAAGCATCTGTTAAACAACCTAAAAAATATGATGCTCACATGTGTTTAGGAAAAAAGGAAACTGCAACAAAATGCAATGTTCTTACATACTGGAGAGACTAATTCAGGATTATAATCAAATGGGTCATCTTAAAGCCACATATAATTTCCTCACATGCTCAATTAAGCATTCAGGGGTTTAACCAGACTGTTGTATTGACTTCACTGGAATATTACTGAGTCATCTTGTATCATCCCCAGAGAGCTTTGTTATTGCTACATATCCACAAGCGGTTTTTTCCAATCTGAACACTAGTATATACATAAATATATCCGCGGTGATCAGAATAGTATCAAAGTTAGGCTAGTGGAGAGTGTATGCCCCACATACTATCCTAATTCTTTTCTATTTAACCAATACATTTATATGATCGTACACCAAAGCTATCATGGAATCTGGTCTGAATTCGATTAGAGATGCTATCATTGAGCTCATCGCATTGTTTGAGATATTTATTGTTTCGATTTTCAGGTAAGCAAAAAATGTGAGCGCAATTATGTCCCCTTCCTTCACGTGTTATTTTACTATCTATCTACAAAAAACGGATATCACCAGTGACCACTTTACCATCGTTAAGATTATTGGATGTATATTTTCTTCTAATTCCAAGAACTAGCAATAAATGTGCCCGTAATTAAAGCAAGAATAGAAAATCATGAGAAGTTTGTTCTAATGGAGTTAGCAAACACAAGTAAAGTTGCCATCAAAACTGATCTCGTCTCACCATCAAAACTGATCTAGTCTCACCATCAAAGCTGATACGATGCTTTACTCAAATACAACCACTGAAGTGTTTGTGGTGATTCTGGCTATTGATAATTTTATAGTGAATATGTGAATTTGTGCTCGACTAGCCTAATCGCATTTCTAGAGACTGTAATCGAGTAGAACGTCGTCGATTCTAACCTGGTTAGGAGGAAATTGAGTTGATAAACGCTGAGCAATGTGCCCGGAAGCATGTTGAAGAAAATCTGTAATGAACGAGCGTCGAGTCCCAGAAACAAAGCTCAATTGTAACAAGAAGATGCCGATACAAAAAGATGGTAAAAAGAGATCATTTTCTTCAGTAGCGTCGGATTCATCCGCCATGGTAGCATCGAAAAACTTCTCCTTTCTGTGAAGAGACGATCCGTGGCGAAAGGGCGAACGAGGATGCCAAGATTCTACACGAGAATGCAAACCAGAAGTAGGAGGAGGAGGAGGAGGAGGAGGGAGGCAACAAAGAGGAAGTTTCTGTTCTCTTGTTGAACCAAGAAGGAGTGTCCGGTTCTTCTTCTTCTTCTTCTTCTTCGTTGGAAAGGAGAACAAGCCTGACGAAGTGGAAGACGACGACGACGACGACGACGACGACGACGACGACGACGACGACGACGACGACGATGATGAAAAAAGCGTTGTGGAGTGCAGAGAGAGCAAGGAGAAGGTCGCCATGGCTGGGCAAAGGCAGACATCGGCCTACGATTTCGCGGATTGCAGGAATCCCCGGCGCAGGAGGAGCTCGCCTGCGATCGCCATATCCACTCGACCACGACGAGAGGCAGACGAAGGACGCAAAAAAACACAGGAAGAAAGGAAGAGATTTCTGTAATTCGGACGCTACCCCGGAATTTCCCATAGATTCCCTCGAGATTCCAGAACAAGATTCTCATTGAGAATCGGGCATGGAATCAAGATCGCCTGATGATGATGATGATGATGATAGTAGTAGTGATGATGATGATGGTAGTGATGATGGTGATGGTAGTGATGATGATGATGATTATGATGATGATCCGCTGATACCGATGTGTTGTTAGTAGGATAGTCAGCATTTTTTCCGATGAATGATAATCTGTGGATAAGATTCCTCGCGGATGATGATGATGATGATGATGATGGTAGTGATGATGATGATGATGATTGTGATGATGATCCGTTTATACCGATGTGTTGTTAGTAGGATAGTCGGCATTTTTTCCGACGAATGATAATCTGTGGATAAGATTCCTCGCGGATACCCTCACGATTCCATAGATTCCTCGCGGACACCCTCGAGATTCCTCCGGAACAAGATTCTGATGAGAATCGGGCATGGAATCAAGATCGCTTGATGATGATGATCCGTTGATACCGATGTGTTGTTAGTAGGATAGTCAGCATTTTTTCCGATGAATGATAGTCTGTGGATAAGATTCCTCGCGGATACCCTCACGATTCCATAGATTCCTTGCGGACACCCTCGAGATTCCTCCGGAACAAGATTCTGATGAGAATCGGGCATGGAATCAGGATCGCTTGATGATGATGATCCATTGATATCGATGTGTTGTTAGTAGGATAAACATTTTTTCTGATGAATGATAATCTGTAGATAACCCCGAATTTTACCATAGGTTCCTCGTGGATACCCTCGAGATTCCAGAACAAGACTCTGATGAGAATCGTCTATAGGGTTTAGAGCTCATGGTTTATCGGAACCTGGCATGGAATCAAGATTACTTGATAACGACGATGATGATCTGTGATAATCTGTTGATAACCCTGAATTTTCCATAGATTCCTCGCGGATACCCTCAAAATTCTAGAACAAGATTCTGATGAGAATCGGCTACATCCTACAGGGTTTAGGGCTCGTGGTTTTTCGAAACCTGGCATGGAATCAACATCACTTGATGAGGATGATGATGATGATGATGATGATGATATGTTGACACCCGATATGTTGTTAGCCGGATAATCAGGCATTTTTCCGATGAACGATAATCTGCTGATAGCGAAACTTGCGTTATTTGCGATTCATTAACTGTCCGGTACTTCGAACACTCGACTGTGCAGATATCGAGCTCGCAGAAGACCCAGTGGAGCAAGCGCTTGCGAGGATTCGAGTTCCGCGAATTGTCTAGAATCTTTTCGATAGCGAAACGTTTTAAAATGTCATCATGTTTACCAACGATCAGACATGGATTCCCGTTCTGTCTGCCCCAAATATATGCCAGTGACACTAGTCTCTGGTCGAAAACATCAGACAACTGTCAAAGTTTTGCATATGGGAGCATTACATCTGGTAGAGTACATTCGCACAATCCTTAAAACCGATGTTCCCCCCATCAAATATGCTACTATTGCAATCCAAAACTTGCAAATCTTATTTTATAGAACGCAACGAGCTACTAGAAAAGCTGGAATCGAGCTTTAATCAATTAATCACAACCAGACGCACAGGATCTGTGAGTGGTCGGATGGTAGCAGATGTCGGTCCAATGACATGCATACCACACATATCAAAACTGCAGACGAGTCCATCGGTGCCGTTGAAGCAAACTTTTGAGATATTGATGGGCCAGCAAACTTTGGATGGAGGTGAGAGCAAGTGGCCCTTAGATATGGGTGGCCATTGTTCTCCACCTCTGATTTTCACCTCCGATTGCACAGCCGAATGATAGATGGATCATTATGTATTGCTTGAGTTAATATAAAAGATCATTTATGACCAAGTTATAACTAATGCAAATAATTTTACTTTGGAGATATATATTATATATATCTTTTTATATAGTTCTCGAACATCATCAAATGTTCCACAGACCCACGTCTGAGCACGACTGGGAAGATCCAATCAAAATGCTTTATCGTTTGTCTTAAACATTTCGTGCTCGAGATCGGCATCTTGCTGTTTACGATCCTGAATCGGGCGCCGGGGGAAATCATTGTGTCGGTATGTGAACATTTAGCAGCTCTCGGCCCCCAAAAGTTTTTTGGGGTAGGTGTGACAAGAGGAAAGTCCATTCAGTGGCTAAAAATCGCATGGAAGCATCGGTCCTCCAATGATTTAAGGAAAGATCCAAACGGAGGACGATATATGCATCGATAATTAGATCAATATATATGCATATTTATATCAATTCAAACGGATTCGAGGAGATTTCCGACATGGGCCAATCTTGAGGAGGAAAATGGGCTTGATTTGATGCTCCTACCTAATGGTGAAGACTCATGGGACCATATATGAGAAGCACAAGCTAATTAGCATTCTAGAGCTCAAAGATGCAACCCGAAGCCAAGCGGATGCAAAGCTCTGATTTGAGCGTCTTTCCAGCTTTACGGCTGCAATCAATCGATGCACAAGACGGACTCGATACATGCTATGGATTTGTGGTCGATGGTCGAGCACCGCAATTGGAATACAGACTCTGCAGACTTGTTTCTGGGTCGATGGAAGAATCGGGGCAAACAACAAGCAGAACGCTGGCGGGCGCTTGACACAAACGACGGGGTCAGAACGGAAGCAGAACAAACAGACAAGAGTTTTACACAACTGTATACAGAACGGAAGCAGAACAAACAGACAAGAGTTTTACAGAACTGTGTACAGAACAGAAGCAGAACAAACAGACAAGAGTTTTATAGAACTGTATACAGAACAGAAGCAAAACAGACAGACAAAGAGTTTTACAGAACAGAAGCACAACAGACAGACAAAGAGTTTTACAGAACTGTATATGCATGCATGCATGCATGCATGCATACATGAGCTTTCATGCAATGAATTGTAGCAAAATATAGAAGAAGAAGAAGAAGAAGAAAAAAGTGGTGAACTATTTCTTCTTTTTGTTCATAGTTTTTTCTTCTTCTCTTCTTGAAACTTTCATGCAATGAATTGTAGCAAAGTATAGAAGAAGAAAAGTGGTGAACTATATTCTCTTCTTTTCCTTCTGAGTCTTTTCTTCTTCTCATCTTGAAACTTTCATGCAAATGAATTGTAGCAAAATAATGAAGAAGAAGAAGAAGAAAAGTGGTGATTCTTTTCCTTCATAGTTTTTCTTCTCCTCTTCTTTTGAAGCTTTCTTTCTCTCTGTGCCATGTTTGCCACACTTCTCTGCTTCTTCTTCTCTCCCTCTCCCTCTCCTTCTCCCTTTTCTTCTGATCTTTCGGTTATGTCATCAGTGATGTTGCTGTTAAACTGTCGTCCTTTTTCTTCTTCTTCTTCTTCTTGTTCTTCTTCTTTTTCTTCTTCTTCTTCTTCTTGTTTCCTCCGCCCACATAGCTAGACCAGCGAGTGAAAGAGCAACAGAATACACCCAAACATCTCCCCATCAGCTTGGCCAATCACCATGGCTGGGCGGAGAAGGATTGCAAGATTGAGATGCAGCGTCCAGAACTATGCATGGGGTAGAAGGGGCAAGGACAGCCAAGTGGGCAGATTGTACTCCCTCCAATCCAAGCTTCCTCTCGATGACCACACACCTTATGCGGAGCTCTGGATGGGTACCCATGATTCGGGCCCCTCTTTTGTGGTCATCGAACACGAACACCGCGCCGATGGTGGAGATGGCATCGGCTTTGAGGGATCCAATGGCGTCGGCGAAGACGGCGTGAATGCTCCATTGGGTCTGGATGCATGTGATACCGGTGGTACAAGTGAGATGCTTCTTAAGGATTGGATTGCAAGCAATCCGAGCTTCTTGGGTGACAAGGTCCGATCGAAATGGGGCGTGGATCTACCCTTCCTCTTCAAGGTATGAGATTGGCTTCAATTTTTGCTCAATCCGCCCGGATCTTGTTGGTTTTTTCTCTGCATTCTATCGGATGCTAACTTTACCTTTTATAAGAATCTAGATAATTCCGTAGATCGACTAAGGTTTAGGAAGGTAGTTGGGACTATGATTCCACACATTGTGGACCAATCCCAATGCTGTGAAGTGTTTTAATGGAAGATGAGAGTATGCATAAGCAGACATGCATGTAGGTAAAGGGGAACATATGAAATTAGATGTGCTGTATCATATGTACCTTCCATGCATGCATATATTTAATCAACGTATAGACACATCCATTCAATTATGCATCCATACTCTTTTGCTTGTTGTCATATCCCAACTGTTTCAACACGATCTTGAAATGATCCGCATGGGATCTTTGAGTTTGTGTCATGGGCTCATTTTCTTAAATTTCTTCGAATTTGATTCCAGGTTCTATCGGTTGCAAAGGCGTTGTCAATCCAAGCTCACCCTGATAAACATTTAGCGATGCAATTGCATAAACTGCAACCGGATATCTACAAGGACGACAATCACAAGCCAGAGATGGCTTTGGCCATAACAAAATTTGAAGCACTGTGTGGTTTTATAAGCCTTGAAGTATGTACAACAAGAAACAAGAGTTCGCAGCCGTTGACTGCTGTTTCACTTTCGATATTTGAGTCTCTAGAGTATCAAGTTTTGCATTTGAAATTTGTAGGAGCTAAAACACATATTGGAGACAGTACCAGAGCTGCAGGAGGTGCTTGGCCAACCTTTGTCAAGTTCTCTGATGAATATTTCAGCCCTGGATGCCGATGCTGAACTGGCCAAATCAACATTAAAGGAGGCTTTCACAACCATCATGACCACAGACAAAGATAAGATACAACATGCACTCGGTCATCTCAACTCAAGGCTTCTGATTGAATCAAGGGTTAGGATCCTCTAGTCTTTTTTGTAAATGTAATACATGTATATTCCAGGTAAGGACATTGATACTTACCCTCATGCTTCCATAGGGTCTCAAATAAGGATAATCCCAGGTTCTTATTGGGACTAGTTAGATCCCTGCAACTAAAAACTTGTTTTGGGGAAGATATCTATCAGGCTTCATATTTGAATGAATCAATGTGGAAATTAAGAAGCAACTCTCTATTTTAATGGAAATCTAAGCATGAGCTCATAAAATTAGGTCATAATTCCCTGTGTATGAATTAAAGAGAAAACGTGCTTGGATATGGAAAACAATGTTTTGAACATCGAACTTCATTATTTCTATGGGATTTCCCCTAAACAAAAATCCAGCCTGTTTGATTCACTGAAAACTCCTTTGGATTTTGTTTCAGTCCCTTACCAAGAAGGAGCTTTTAGTCACGAGGCTCGCTAAACAATACCCTGGAGACGTGGGGGTTTTGTCAGCCTTTTTCTTCAACTATGTCGAGTTGGTCCCAGGACAAGCTATCTATCTCGATGCAAATGAACCTCATGCATATCTCTCTGGGGAGTGCCTCGAATGCATGGCCACGTCAGACAATGTTGTAAGGGCTGGCCTCACCCCGAAATATATTGATACAAATACACTTTGCGAAATGCTGACATACAAGCAAGTAGGTCAAACTTTCCCCTCATTCATTGTCATTCACTAGTTCTTTCAGTATGCTGGTTTGTTATATGTAGTTGTTAATGTTTAGCGTGTATGGTTGTTATCAATTGTTAATGATCTGAAGAGGTAGTGTGTGCTTGGTTTGTGTTCTAGTTTAAACAGATATTATAAGGTGTACAGCTATTTGCTTTGTTCTTTTTATTTACTGTGAAAGGTCGTGTGTGTGTGTGTAGCAATTGAAATGTTTTGCTAGTTACTTACAAGCTGCATCATATGCTTAAATGCATACATGGATACAATGTATAGACTATATTCGTTCATATATATACATGCGTTCATATTTTGTCATAAGCTATCAAGCTTGGTTTATGTGAATCCATAGGGATGATTTGCGACCTACATTTGAAAAATAAAATAAAATAAAGCGACTGTAGCATCACATCATTGATATACTTCATTGTTGTAGGAAATGCCTGAGATCCTTTCTGGGGTATCTGTAAATAACTATATCAAGAAATACCAACCTCCATTCGACGAGTTTGAAATGGATAGTTGTATAATACCTGTTGGCGAGACTCTAGAATTCCCTTCTATTCAAGGACCATCCATCATGATTGTCCTCGAAGGCAAGGGTTACTTGTTGGAAATCCATAGCGACAATGAGACTTACAGCATACCTTTGCAAAGTGGAGATATTTTCTTCATCCCGGCAGAAACTCATTTCCAATTGACCGCAAACTTGGCTGATTTCCATTGCTATAGAGCGGGTATAAACTCAAGAGCTTTGTGAGGCAGCCGAAAAGCCACGTCAAATTGATGGAAGAAGATCAATGATCTCTTCTTGTACTCTTTACTACCCACTGTCTGTAACTCACATACATGCAGGTGTATTTGGTGACATCCCATTGATGTCGAGAATGTATGATCGTTAGCGCCATGTATCTCCAGAACTACAAGAATTCAATAATGGAATCAAATTAATGATAATTACTTTTTGCCGAGAAATATTTGCCTGGAGGAAAGGGATTTACAAACTGAAAATGGATCCTAAGGTCTCCAAACACAATCCAAATTTCACGTAGGATGATGGAAAGAAGGTACACTTGAATTTTTTCTATTTTTATGCTATGGTGCTGTTGATTGTGAACTATCTCCAGAACTGCAAGAATCGAATAAGGGGATCACATTAATCATTTCTTTTTCCGAGGAATATTGGACTCAAGGAAAGGGGAATTACAAACAGAGAACGAGTTATCCAAACACATGATTTGAATATTGCTGAGGATGATAGAAGCTAAACTTGAAATTTTCTATTTTTGATGCTAAGCTTGTAAATTATAACTTCATTGTCATGCCAAGCTTTAGCTACGTCAGGGCAAAACTAGTAGATCCGATGAATACAGATACTTGATCGTCCTTCTCGTACAATCGTATGCGTGATTATTTCCTATTAGCCAATGAATACATTCGCCAAATCCCCCCTAATAAATAGCACAAAATCATTTGACTGCTGTTTGTCAATGTATAAAAGATCATGTAATTAAGAACATAGCTTGCCTGCTACAGGATCAATTGGTAGCAATTAGCCTCAGAATTTCATCAAATCTGTCATGAATATGTCACCTATTCATTGCAACATGCGACTCTTTTGGTATCCTTCTTCTGAAAGTGTTGAGGAGTACTGTTTTCAAATGTCAGTGTATATACAGCAACCGTAGCACATATTCCTATTAAAGGCTTATGATACATGGATCACACTATGCTGGAAGTAAAAGATCTTAGGCTTTGCACAGCGCGCTCTAAAGCTCTTTAAATCGTATACGAATGGAATCACTGTCGTCTTTGCGAAGAAAGTGGTTTGGCTGAGACGGAAAATAAAGAATGAACCGATTTGTTTGCAAGCAAAAGATCCTTTGGTGCACATTTCGTATGGCATTGATACCGGATAAACATTCGTGCATGCTTGGACATTGTGTTTGAAATGAACAAATACGCCGGAGTGCGTCTTCTAGACAGCAAGAAATCAGAACATTTGCGATACAAGGAAAGGTTAACCATCAAATGGTGTCCTTTTCATTGAAATCTCTACCGAATACAACAGGATCATGAACACGAACACGTAACGTATGTTGGGTAGCTGCTAATGGCCTATAATTATGTATTATGTATTATCACTTTTTACATGTTCGATTGAGCATTGGAAGCACAATGAAAGCTATGTACTATCACTTTTTACATGTTCGATTGAGCATTGGAAGTACAATGAAAGCTCGATTGATCACAACGGTTTGGATGGGAAATTGAGAGCATCCAAGCTTGATACAATGCTTGAGTCATTACTGATTGATGATGTCCATGCTGAAATTGAACTCAAGGTTGCTAGGAGCTTTTCTAACTTGATTTTCTATGAAGTATTAAATGAAGTAAATCTAGTTTTAGATATGATTAAGCTACTTTAATCCTAATTCATCAAGTGGATCCGTGGCGCAATGGTAGCGCGTCTGACTCCAGATCAGAAGGTTGCGTGTTCGATTCACGTCGGGTTCATTGCCGATTACTTGTTTCTCAACGTTTTGATTATTGGTTAATTGCGCCTTAACAATTCTTTAATTGAATGATTGTTGCATTGATCATCCGGTTTTAATTCAACTTAGGGCTCACCAGATTATGCCATCATATGTTGTTTTACTTGCAAATTAATTGGTCAAATCTTTGGGGGTCGCTGTGCGCAAACGATTATTGGTTTTCTCGTCCTAAATTAATCTCGTCACAACTTTTAATCACGGGTTAATTGCAACCTTAACATCTTAAATTGAGCGATTATCGCATTGATCACCCACCTGTTTCTAATTCCGCTTTTTTGGGCTCAAAAGATTATGTCATCATAAGTTGTTTCTTTAATTGCAAATTAATCAGCTCGCGTCTTCTACATCTTTATCGTTTTCATTACATGGTCATTGCATCTATCGCAAGCTTCTAATTTCGCATTGGTCAAAGGATTATACCGTCACAATCTTTTTAATTATAGATTAATAAGTAGTCCCTTCAGTTTTAAACGCTCATCCTAGCTTTGTAATTGCACTTCATAAAGCATTAATTCCTTCTGATATGCATCGGATTCAATTTTGTTAAAAGTTGACGATAAGCAGCTACAATACAATTATGAATCATTTTCTCGACTCTACGAAAGTGGATTGAAACTATCTGATCACAACCACTGCGAGCATTTTTGAGCTCTGCGACAGATCTTTTCAGAAATTGTTTGTTCTTTTCTCCCCCCTAATTTCATACATCGATTGATTCTCCAAAGAAGATGCAATATTTTGATGCGACGATGCACATGGTAGCCGATGCTGAATGTCTACCGCATGGGCAAAATCCGAAGCTCGACAACTACATTTCAATCCGGATTCGCAACGCAAATCTTCCCGGAATCATCTGGTCTTTTCTCCCCATCATTTCATCGATCGATCGATCGATCATCGTATTTGCAATGCGTTCGATGTTTCGCAGGCAACGCACGGAGCTCACGTCGATACGATCTCGAAACTGTCGAGACGAACTCGAACGCAGAGTTCCGAGATCTGCTATTTTCTTTTTTTCCTTCTTTCATCGTCTTCTCTCGGAGCAAATGAAGATCAATTCAATGCAAAAAGACATGTAAACAAAAACTTTGTTCTAAGAATGGGATTAAGAGAACCCTAAAATTAACCCTAAAACTAACCCTAAAATTAACCCTAAAATTAGCCCTAAAATTAACCCTAAAATTAACCCTAAAACTAACCCTAAAATTAGCCCTAAAATTAACCCTAAAACTAACCCTAAAACTAACCCTAAAATTAGCCCTAAAATTAACCCTAAAACTAACCCTACATTTAACCCTACAATTAACCCTAAAACTAACCCTAAAATTTACCCTAAAACTAACCCTAAAATTAACCCTAAAACTAACCCTAAAATTAGCCCTAAAATTAACCCTAAAACTAACCCTACAATTAACCCTACAATTAACCCTAAAACTAACCCTAAAACTAGCTTCGGACAAAACCCTAGAAACGTCGTCTGCAGCAGCAGGATTCGCAGATGCACGAAGGTTTCTCTCTTCCGCGATCTCACGCACGGCCTCGAGGAGCAGATACGGAGGCCGCTTCTTCAGCAATGGAGTGCGGCGGACAAGCGTGTGCAGGCGGGAACTGTTCGTCGTCGTCTTCTTCGTCCTTGTCGTCATCATCTCTTTCTTCTTCTTCTTCTTCTTCTTCTTCTTCTTCTCCTGCGATGAAGGTATGCTGCAAGTGTAAGGAAGCTCCTGCTCAAGTTGCGGCAAATCAAATGGAGTTCGTGTGCAAGTCATGCCTCAACACCTCTCTCTTCTCCAAGTTCAAAACCGCTGTGAATGGACATGGACTCATCCTCCCGTCTCACCGGGTGCTTCTCGCCTTTTCTGGCGGACCTTCGTCCAGGTATCTTAAAGTTCTCATCTCTTTATTTTTCTTCCGTTCTGCCTTCTTTTTTTGTTTTCTCTGGCTCGTATGTAGCTCATTGTGAGAAATCCGTTATGTTTTTTGAAACTGAGATTACTTTGTTAATTAGAAGATGAAAGAGGAAATGGAATCCTGAAGAATGATAGGATAGAAGAATGCTCATTAAGAAAGAAGAAGACATGCAGACCCTGGAAGATGATATTTTTATGTAAGAGTAAACCGGATCATAATTCTATTGCCCGTGAGAAGGTCAAAATTTGATCTATGTAAGAAAACAAATGCGAGGTTTTTTATTTCATTGGCAGAAGACAGAATGGCATGTGAGAAGGAAATGACAGGTTTTTTTGTGAGTGCAAGGCGAGACATTGTAATCTGGAAGATAAAAGATTGTTCTTTGAGTGGATATGAGATGGTGAGGTGAAAGAATATTCATGAGAGCGGGAAGATGGGTGATTATTACATAGGTGGAAGATGAGAGATTGCGATGCAAAGGAATCCCAAGAGATTGAAACATGGAAGGATTTCAAAGAGACTGAAACATGAAAAAGACTGGCTGGTGAAAAATGAGGTACTCTGCTAGCTTCTGAAATATGAAAGAAAATTCAGGAGGATAGGTTCTGCAGGTGGATATAAAATCAATGATCAAACTATATAAATATGTATTGGATCAAAAGTTTTGGTTAAAAATTGGGGTTGCTGCTTAGCTTGTTTCAAGATCAAAAGGTTTTGTTGGAAATTGGGGATGTGTGTAGAAAATTTAATGTTTGTGTTATTGCGAAATTTTTTTAAGCTTTGAAATTTCTAAACATGATTGCGCTGTAATATGTAGTTTAATTACACTTTATAACATGGACAGAATTGCACTTCGCTTTTTTATGTATCTATTGGTATCAGGGTTCTTTTAGAGTTTCTCCTTGAGATTCGTGAGAAAGCAAAAAGAGAGGCAATCCATTACAGTGATGATTGTGTCAAGGTTTTTGGTTTTGGAGTAGCATATGTGGATGAAAGCTGTGTTCTGCCTCTCATCCAGGATGATCCAAAATCTGTGAATGAAGAAATGCGAAAAATTGTCATGGAAAGGGAGAGAAATCCTGATGAATTTCTTATTTTTCCTTTGGAGAATGTATATTCGGAAGGGGAGATTGATTTCTCCAGAGACAATGTTGATGATAGTAGTAGCAAAAAGGAGAGGTTACGGAGGCTTCTGCAAAGTGTGAACGATGTTACTGGA
This sequence comes from Azolla pinnata, assembly GCA_037176905.1. NCBI lineage: Eukaryota > Viridiplantae > Streptophyta > Polypodiopsida > Salviniales > Salviniaceae > Azolla > Azolla pinnata. The sequence goes on from JBBBWG010012223.1 coordinate 74,001, forward strand.
AAGGAAGATATGCTGCAACATATCAGAATGCAAGCTCTTCAACAAGTATATTTCATGTGACCATATACTTGGATGTAGGTGTATTTGTAACTGTAGTGATGGCGTGTACTTGTCTGAATGTGTTAGGGATCTGATCAGAAACTCGTTTCTTGCGTCAGGTCGCCAAAGCACATGGATACTCAAGAGTTGTCTTAGGCTCTTCAACATCAAGAATAGCTGCTAAAGTCATTTCTTCTACTGCTAAGGTATTTTCAACTATAGTTTCCATATATCAGTTATGACATTCATTTATGCGTTATTTTGAGCTGGATTCAGGTGAAATTGCACAGGAGTAGCCTTTAGACTTTTGTTTTCAACTCAAGAAGTAGACAGATGTTCCTGTCTGGATTAGGTGAAAAAGGACTGCAAACGTGAGAAATGTATTTGAGTTGTTAATGGAAGAAGCCTCATAATTGTAAATATATTTGTTTCTAAGCTTATCAGCTATTTGTCTAATTGTGTAGGTCATATTACTTAAATTTGTGTATTGGCTGTCAGCTTGGTTAGTTTGTTCTCTAACTTCTCTGGTTTGTGTTTAGTACTTGCTTAGATTCTTACTATGCGTGCTGTCATTAACTGGGTTCCTCACTGTAGAACTCTCGTTTTCTTGTAAGTACTTATCTCTAAGTAATGAACTGCAGGGCCATGGTTTTTCTCTCCCTGCTGAGATGCAATTTTATGATGCTAGATGGAGTGCACCTGTGGTGATGCCACTCCGTGACTGCTCCTTAAAGGAATTAACTCTACTTTGCCACCTTAGAAAGTAAGTGAAATTGAAGCAGAAGTCCCACTTAATCTGTCGTAACCAGTTTTCTTGAAGGTTATCGTGCTTCATGGTGCAGTTTAAAATCTGTGTTTGTTCCTACTCTATCAACATTATCAGCACCTCAAAGCAGTATCAATAGTCTATCAGCCAGCTTTATCACAATGTTACAGGTAAAATGATGGACATGATCAACTGGGAAAAAGCCAGAAGATACCTGACATTTATTATGCTTGTCCAACAATTTCTTTGTTTCCCAACTCCTATTTGCCCACAGAGAACCCATCTTGAACAATTATCTAAGGGCAAGTGAGGAACTGATGGAAACTGAGGGGATAACTTGTGTTTTTCTAAATTTGTGATTATTTGGGGATCATGAATCTTGTCTTCTTCAGGAAGAAAATTCAGCCAGAGAACGTACAATCGTGCGGACAGCAACAAAGCTTCAGCCTTTCTCCTTCAATCATTCTGATACTCTTCCTCCAGTTTTAAATGGAGTAAATAGGTCAAATAATGGTGAAGCAGAGATATTGTGCCCTTTATGCAGCCTTCCTTTAAATCCAATGGACTTTACTAAACAAGAAAGAACTGCAAAACTAATGGGACGAGTCTCAGATAATGTATTAGCTGCCAAATTCTTCAAAGCATGTTGCAGTAGTTGCCAGTTGCAAAATTTTGGAGAAGTTGGTGCAACATACAGCTTGCTGCCTCAGCTTATAAGGAGATCAGAAATGATCAATCCAGAGATCAAAGAAACATGGATGAGGTATCCTCCCTCTATATTTGGCTATGCACCATATAATAGTTCATATGATCAACAAGGTAAAAGAAAATATATATTTTCTTGGTTTTCATGTGCATCAGTTATTATCTTCTTATTCTCCATTCGTTTCAATTACAGAGAAACTTTGCAAGTTTGTTGGCTCATACTTCCCCTAAATGTTCCTAGTGTATTTCATATTCTGGAAATTCGCTTTCCTTCAGCTTATATGCTGCTATTTGAGCAGCTGAGTGGTTACCATAGTCTCTTCTATCTATCAATTATGTAGTATTTGGGTGATCGTTTAGTTGATCCATTCCTTAACCTTGCTTTCTGGGATCGACTATGGTCTTTAGAACTCTGGTGTTTTAAGAGTTTTTCTTCTGAAATGTTTTCTTCTTTTCTTTATTTTGTGCTGTTCAAAATTGTGCCTCTTTTTTCAGCTTTTAATTACATTCTTGATTTGTATGTGTTTTGTCTATTTTGAACAGGTCACAGATTTGCGACTGGCTAATTTCTGACTAACTACTTTTAAGGGAGGTGAATTAGCGGAAGATCACAATTTGGACTTGAGTTTGTATTAAACGTAAGATATATAAACAACTACAGGACCTTTTGCTGTAACAGTGAGATGTGTTTGAAACCTGATTGATGCTGAAAGATTTTATCCTACAGAGATCATTACGAAGGAGATTATTAAAATTACATTGTCCTTGCTCGTGTCTTTTGAGTTCCATTTCGCATTATTGATAACAATGTGAAAGGACACCAGTGGCATTCTTTGCAGGGTCTCTGTCATTCAAATTGCTCTTGAAATCACCGTCATGTAAATGCAATGAAATATAATCAGCTCAAAAAAGTTTTTGATTGGAACCAAGTAAACACATGAGAAGGCTTTTTGGTGATTTGAGTTGCAATAAGTCTGCTCTTCATCGACAGATTTGGTTTGCAACATCTACACCAGGCATGTAAATCTTCACGACAACTAGTTCATAAAGAGTTCTCATTAGTGCATGCTCCAGAATAAGCCGAGGCAGTGCGGGTGCACTGTATGATTGTGTTTTTGTTCTTTCCTCTAAATTTAAGCTATCGAAAGTCTTTCTTCATCAGAGGGTTGCAGAAAATATTTTAAAACCAAACTGTTTTTGGAGGATGATGAAATAAGGTCTCTAGTTTTCTAATATACTACCGCAGAGTTTAATGGACAATGAATTATATGAATTTTGGATGGTTTTACTCTGGGAAAGTTGTGTATGAGCATAAAGAGAGCACATTAAATCCAAGCTAAAAAGAGCAGCTAGATGATATCTTGTAATTTGTAGCATTTGCAAGTCTCTCTGTTTTTTGTGCAGAATATGATGATATATTGTAATTTGCGGCAATGGGCGGATAAAGCGTAGAGGGCGTAGCATGGATTGGGTGCTCTTTATGGGTGTAATTTTCAAAGAAGATGCCTCAGGATAATGTGCCGAAAAACGCACCGAGAGGCAAGCTCACTGATCATTTTTGTGGGTACAATTTGGATAATCATGGCGCAAAATTTACTGTTGGGAGTATCTACACATTTTCTGCACTTTAAGAACATGCCGAAGTTCAGATGAAATGCAATGTCGACCAACTGTACAGTGTGGAAAATTCACCTTTCTGAATATTGATTGGTTGCCCTTTTTCGTTATAGTCAGTGTATCAATCATTTTTTCATTCTGCATGTTACAGAGATGAGTACGATATCTGTCCGCTTTATGCAATGACAAGTGTAAATATACTTACTCGTCGGCGATGAATCGCACTGGAACTTTGAGGCTCCAACAGGAGAAGCTTTACAAAGAGAAAGTTAAGTGTTTACAGTGAATCGAGCACGATGCTAAAGACAAAACATTCTTACGGTGTCGATCTCTATGATTCGGAAGCCAAATCTCACTTGTCTTGATAGCGAGAAGGAAATCTTGAAAGCTACAAATAAGGTGGTCTTCGATAAAGACAATCTCTAGCCTGAGACTCGTTGAGAATTCTTTGCTGCCAATCGGATCACAGTTGAGGTCATTTATGGATGTACCTTCACTATCATTTCTTGAAAATGTCTATCAGAGGCATAAGAGGTACTCTAAAACAATTGCTACCATTTATAGTTGTGCCACTATTGAAGTAAAGCACATGCTCTTTGATTAGAGGTACTCTAAACAATTGCTACCATTTATAGTTGTGCTACTATTGAAGTAAAGCATAGGCTCTTTGATTGGCAACTAAGCCTTGAATACTAGGTATTCATGTGCATGTACTCTTGACTTATACCATTTACATGGCATTTGTTCTACCATGGATTTAAGGACATGGAAGTGCTTTGCGGTAACACGAGAGGAACCAGAAGGCGATAGCTATTACAATATCGATATTTAGGATTAGGTGTTAGTTAACCAATGGGTGTTTTGGAAGGACACATGTTCTGTTTACTTGCAATTTTGAGTAGAAGATTTTAATCATGGCGTAATTGCATAACGCTAGAGACTTGAAACTCTTGAATTTGATTTTTTGATCGGGGCATATCATAAGTTGTGGCTTTAACGAGATTTAGATAGAAGAAAGGGACAAAATGAGAGGAACGTAAGGTTGCTAGGAAAATAAGCTTGCAAGGCTGAATGGTCCATTTTTTTTCAAAAGGCCCTTAATCCTCATTACCACCTTAAAAAATGTAAAGCTCATTTTGTTCTTGAAATATTGGAATATTAGAGAATAAATGTTGTTATGCAATGACAGTCACACTTTACAAGATATAGATGTGTAGTACACAAGTGTCGTTATTTTTGTCCCCGTTTATGTGTGTTATTTTATGGCTTAGAAACTATGAGGTATTTGCAATGGGAGAACACTTTGGGTGCTAATTTTGGGTGTTGTGTATATTTTAACTTAATGTTCTTTGCAAAGTTGAAAATATTGATTGGGCAGAGTGTTATAACTTTGTACATAACTTGTTATATGCCCTTTTAGCAACCATTTTGTTCACTAATCAAAGTATCTTTTTTTTAATAAAAAATAAAAAATATTAGGAATAACAATGCTTGCTGTATATAATACAGGGTACATAAAATGACAAGGTTAGAAATAGAAGAATAAAAGCATTATTACAAGGTAATTATATCAACCAAAGTAATGTGAAATTAACTACAACTGAAAACATATTGTTATATTAAAATTACAAAACACGCTTAAGAGTTCATAGGGTTCTAATTTTAAAATTATAAAAAATGAATACTAATCTATGCCAATCGCCTGTGCCCCGCTTGTGCAGAATGGAAATCGTGTGCCATCGATTTAGAACTACAAGCTTTAGTCTATGGCGACGGATTTGATATGTCAAGGTTGAAACTTCTCAATCTTATAGGGTCACAAGGATTGAATTCCTCCTCTAAAGGTAGCAGTAGTCATGAAGAGTGTTTGGTTATCGTGCTCCTCCAGATTTGGGAGCACTACTTGTCCTTTGACTTCAACCTTTAACTTCTTGTCATCGACAATTCATCTATTCACGGTATTCATATTCTGGTGATCCTAAAGTAGTTTATCATCCTTGTAATGTTACGCACGTGTTTATACCTACTCACAATTCTTTATTAATTTTCTAATCGTTAGACGATCCCTTAACACCAAATCTTCTAGCTAATGCTAAAAAGAGAAGGTAATGATGGTTATTCCACGAGTTTGAAATTTAGAACAACCTTCGGTTCGTGGGCGATTCTTTGTATCATAAGCTCAAAACATAGTTGTCGATTCTTTGTATCACAAAATCCCTAAGAAATACCGTAGAAGCCCTTATGTTTACATTGGGGTTTTAAAACTCGCATCTTCCAAACTTAAGTGCGTGGATATACCTTGTATGATTCATGGCATCTGGGTAACAAGATTCGACGCGAAGAGAGAGGGTTTTATGTAAGGGGCATCACTCTTTGCAAAAACACATGGATTTTCATGACCGTTTAACACCAATAATGCAAGTTGATCCCATGAATAACACGAGGTTGTTAGATGCCTAAATCTGAAAGCTCATAATGTAATCCAACGCCGTGAAAAGCCAGACTCAAAGGGATGGATTTGGAGCTCGCCTATTTTTAGGGTTTAGGGTTTAGGGTTTAGGGTTTCTGATGTTGAGAAGCCTCGATTCGGAGCCTATTTTTGAACATGATTCGGAGTCTGTTTTTGGCATTGAAACTAGTGTTTTTTTTGCATTGGTCGATGGATGATAGGCGTGTGATCTTCTACAATTAGACCCATTTTCTGATGTTGAGAAGCGCTACGATCGTGTCAGAGGCCCAGTTGCCGAGAGGCTGCAAGGATTTGAACACAAGACTTGTCGCTTCCGAGGCAAAGTGTGGCATGGCAAAATCGGAGCCAGGGCACAATCAGACGACTACTTTGATATAATGCCACCCAAACAGTTTCGGTACATCTTTGGATGCACGGATCTGCGAAAGGAGGACAAGATTGACATGTTAGGGTTTTTTTTTTCTTGTCTCTTTGTTTTTTGGTTTTGTTTTGTCAAGCTTGTGTCTATTTGTGAATCTATATATCGGAAACAAAAAAAAAAAACATAAAACACTGTCGAAAGTCCGGATGATGCGATTTTCCTTCCCTACATTGGTGCAATTCTGATCATGATCTCCCTTACAAGGCTTAGTGGGACAATGATGTTTTCATAGCTATCTATAGCGGCGCAAAAATGTAACTACCACATTTAACATGGGGTGCCTTTACTGTTTGTTTCCTGTTCCAACGTCGGGCATTGAAGCGATTTTGTACAAAGTTAGTTGATGCTCTGATCATCGGGTCCTGACTCCATGACCTTGTTTCCTTTTGGTCAAATTCCGCGGCCAAGTCATCGAATCGATCCCCGACAGTACATAACGATGAGATGGTTCGCATTTAAAAAAAAGTTCGGCGCGATTTGTATCGGCACCGATATCTTTAGCGATGCATCCGCCATATATAGCATATATATCTATATATCTATATCTATCTATATCTATATATGTATGTATGTCTATGTCCGAATGCAATGCCGCAGAGTACTGGCGATTTAAAGGCACCGCAAGAATTAGCGACAATTCGTATGATGCGACGTTTTCGTGTCGATGATTTAGAGTTGACGATGAAGAAGACAAGGTTCGCGAGATCGAGGATTAATGGGGCGGCCGGGCTTAAATGCGCTTAAGCTTCGCTAAATGGGGTAGCGGGTTTTGCTAAATTTTTATTATTATCGGCGAGCCATACAATTCCATCTCTAATTAGAATCCGGCTACGACTGTCATAAGAGTTTGCCAAAATTAGTCCATGCTCCTTTATTAGGTGGGGATTGTTTAAAGGTTAATT